>JADLZK010001376.1:0-120156 GCA_015847255.1 Hyparrhenia diplandra | reverse complement strand
TAATATTTTTAAATATATAATTTGCAAAGTTGTTTCTCAAAAACCTCATATTTTAGGATAGAGGAGTATTTGGCAGCGCTAGAGGCACAATAAAAAAGGACCAAAATAATGTTGTATTACATTTTTATTTAATAATTTATTTATAAAATATCTTTATATTTAAAGACAAAGTACCATTTGATGTGGTATGTTAGCAGCACTTTCTATAGCATCCTTTCTGAATATTGATAAATGGTTCCAAAGAAATATTATGATCATGTTTACCTATCATTGATATCATTTGTATCGAACAAACTTTAAAACATTGATCTAATACATTGATATAAACATTGTATAAACAAAAGTACTCCGTAAGCAACATCTTGAGTAAGTTTGCAGGAAGTCAGAGACAACAGTCTATGTGGAAGTTTGGAGACAAGCGTGAACTGAGCGCAACATATAGTTATATCAAGAGTTCATTAAACCCTCAACGCATCTTACCACATTTTGTTATTCAAGATTTTTAAAATGGACATAAGAAACATTGAATATACCAGCATCACGCACAATCGATTGCACGACTTAGCATAAAGGTGTCAAAACACTGAAACCGATCCTATTTCTGCAGTATCCATATCTCATGACTGAAGCTACTGATATAAGAATGAATTAAGCAGAAGTACTTGGCAAATATTGAGCCTTCAAACTGTCAAAAAAAAAAGAAAAACCACAGCCATTTCCCCTAGACAAGACCATCAATACGGATTCATAATTTAAAACCTAGTAGCCAAATCCAGAGATCTTATAGATCCGGATAGTTCCATCAGTGTAACCAGCATAGAGTGTGCTTCCATCAGCACTCCAGCTCAAGCATGTGCAGTAGAGCATCTGCATTGTTGCACCAAATAATATGTAAGTTTCAAAATACAACTTCACCAAACTGATTTTTTAATACCATAAATCATGAGACAGAAAATGTATCGTTACACCAAAAACTAACGTAAAACTATTTCATCTTATACTAGCAACCTAAACATTATACTGATCAGAAATAAACCCCAATAGCTGCCAACAACATAAAGTAACAATGTAGTGACATGCACATAACAAGTCTTAAGAATAACAGGAAGCTTTCACCAAATAATGTAAAATGCTGAGGGTTTTTAATACCTTCATCACAAATGACAGAGAAATTTAGACGGGCTGAGATTGAACACAAGTGTCAAAAAGGGCACGACATGCAATCTAGCTTCTAATACTGATAAAGCAAAGATATCTATAATCTATAAATGAAATTTAATGCATCTTGCTTCTATAATACGGACACCGCAAGCAATCTAACAACATAGCATAATGTAATGGATAACAGATATGTGGTTTAACAGCATATAAGTCCACACAAGGAGCGACCTGCATTTTTACAATTTAAGGTGCTTATGTTCTTATATATAACTGAACTACTCCCACTCGGGATGGTATTAGAAATCGTTTTTGGACAAGGTTTGGGTCAAACATCGAAATATAAATCATCAATAACTTTTAAGTTGTTGAGTTTGTAAATATAAAAAGAAAAAGTCCATTTTGACCATCCAACTTTTTGTCTCAATTTGGTTTTAACCATCCTAACTCCAAAACCAGGTATCTTTTGGCCATCCAACTATCAAAACCCGCTCAAATTTGGCCATAGTACTGTTTTGATGGGTGGTTTTCAATATTTTAATTTATAATTTAGTCCTTAGATCTTAAAAATGATTATTACGCTTTTGCTTCGATTTATGTGATTCTTGCGGTCATGCGTGAGCTTCATCTTTTTAAAATATTTTCAATGATATATAAATTTATCACTGTTTATATTATTCTTATGTTGTGTAAAAACAACAATATAAGAAAAGTAAACCAAACAGTTACAAAAATAGTATGAACAACATTTTAAAAAGATAAAGCTCACTGTTACAACAGCGTGACTGTAAAAATTATTTAAATCGGAGATACGAGAAAATAATAATAATCATTTTAAGATCCAAACACCATATTATTTATTATTTCGTCCTTTGATCTTAAAAATGATTACTATTTTTTTCTCTTGTATCTCTGATTTTGTAACTATTTATTTTACTTTCCTTATACCGTTGTTTTTTACCCAACAACATAGAATAATATTATAAAGAATATTTTTAAAAATAATTTTTCACCATTATGAGCGTGGTGACCGCAAGAAACACCTAAATTGGAGTTACAAGCAAAAAAAGTAATGACCATTTTAAGATCTAAGGACTAAAATATAAATAAAAAATTTAAAAGCGCCATCAAAACAGCCTGATGGCCAAATTTGAATGGTTTTGATAGTTGGATGGTCAAAGATACCCGATTTTAAAGTTTGATGGCGAAAACCAAACTGTGACAAGAGTTGGATGGTCAAAAAATAGACTTTTTTCCATATAAAAATTATATGAGTAGATTTTTGTCTTAAAAAATACTTTTGATAAAAGTATACATATATCACATCTCCATAAATAATTTTATAATAATAAGAGGTCAAAGTTGTGTTTTTTGGAGACCGTGTCGCTGTCCTAATGACTTCTAATACCATCCTGAGGGAGTATTGACTAGCAGCTCAACCAGGCAAAAATTCAGAGCATGCATGATTCTCACAAAACAAACAATCCTTTAAACTGTTCAGTTCAATACACTGTCAGTACAGCACAAGGGCACAAGTAGAGAAACATCAAAACTGCAGTTTGTAAACCAGCATGATACAATATCTTCAGTTATTTGTATAAAACTACACATACTAATCATCCTAATCATGTAATGCAGGCAACATCATTATAGCTAAGAGTTATAAGACTGAGCTGTCAACAAAATATGAGTATATACTATTAGCGGCAACAATCAGAAATCAATCAATGACACATGGACATCTCTACGTGATTACAATGATCAACAGAAACATAAAAACAATGTGAATTGATGGTAGGAAGACTAACCTGGTCCTTGGAGGACGACACATCAGGCTTAAGATCCTGCACAACGTGCTTTGATTCAAGATCCCAGATCTTTATGGAATCCTGGTCGCTGCTGCGCAGAGCCAGTAGCGGTTGGGCGAGAAGCAGAGCGAGTGGATGATGTTACCGGCGTCCAGCGCGTACAGCCTCTTGCCCTCGGCGAGGTCCCACAGCAGGGTAACATTGTCTTTCCCCCCGGAGGCGCACAGCGAGCCATCAGGGCTCACGGCGACGGCGTTGACGTAACCGCCGTGACCTTGGAGAGTGCAGCGAAGCTTGCAGTTGGTGAGGTTCCACACCTTGACACTGCGGTCCCAGGAGCCGGAGACAATCGTCGGGACGTAGCCATTAGGCGAGAAGCGGACGCACGAAACCCAGCCAGTGTGGCCCTCGGTGGCGCCGAGGTCGCCGCCAATTGTGTACTTGCATTCGCCGAGGGTGTTCCACAGCTTGATGGTGCGATCGCGGGATGCGGACACGATCTGGCGGTTGTCGACGGAGAAGGCGACGGAGAGGACGTCCTTCTCGTGGCCGACGAAGCGGCGGGTAGTTTTGCCCGTTGCGAGATCCCAGAGGCGGAGCTCGCCGTCCCAGGATCCCGAGAGCGAACTGGCCGTCGGAGCTGAGGACGACGTCCTGGACGAAGTGGGAGGGCCCGTAAGGCGGCGGAACGGGACGCCGTAGTCGGCGGTGGTGGTGCCGTCCCCGGCGGCCTGACAGGGTTGGTGAGGTCCCAGACCAGCAGCGACTTGTCGCGGGAGGAGGAGACGATGAGTGGGGAGTTGTCGATGGGGGTGGCGATCGCCGTCACCACGTCGCTGT
This sequence comes from Hyparrhenia diplandra, assembly GCA_015847255.1. NCBI lineage: Eukaryota > Viridiplantae > Streptophyta > Magnoliopsida > Poales > Poaceae > Hyparrhenia > Hyparrhenia diplandra. Next base: position 116,350 of record JADLZK010001376.1, on the reverse strand, counting down.
GGCCGCGCATCACGCCGGCGAGCACCAGGGTCTCCTGTGCGCCGGCCATGGTGGTGGGGAGGGTTAGGTAAAAGCCGCGGCGGCGCTGGAGTGAGATGGGAAGGAACAGGGCCGGAGAAGGAGGCGTGCTCTTTTATGTGTAGGCGGCGTGGGCATTAGGGTTTAGCAGCTTGATTCGATAGATCGCAGCCGTTGAAGGCAAGGAACGTATAATGGGCTTCGTTTGAGAGAGAAGAATGGCCTTGGCCCATGTCAGCAGGTATGTAGAACGGGAATTGCAGGGCTCACAAGACATGGGCCTAAATCCCAGAAAAAACGTAAATAAATGGCTATAGCTTACATCCACCGCCATGCCTCAAAAAAAAAAAAAAAAAAAAAGCATCCACCGCCAAGAATTCTTCAAGAAATTTTAATAAAAAAGAAATGCTGTCAAGGAAAAAAAGTAATGCACGAATAAATGAAAAACCTGAATGTTCGAGTAAATAAGACATTATTTTCGTGTTCATCCTTCCTTGTTTGATTAAACTGAAAACAATCATTTTTCCTTTCAAACAAGAAGATTCAATTCAACAGAAAAAAAATCTGTGATAGACCAAACCTGTTATTAGTGCTATATATACTTCAATTTTTTTTGTTAGCAACAAGAAACATGTGCTAGACACCCTAGGCAGGCGTATGGACCGATAGAAAGCAAATTACAAGTGTCAGCGGTCAAAGTCAAGTATAAAAACCAGAGTCCATGCATAGTGCACCATTCTAGATTAGGGCGTCAAAGTTAACTTCCTTTGTACCCTAGGCCCTCGGGTCATTTCAGTTGAGTCTTTTAGTATGCTTCGTTTTGTCAATCCAGAACTGGTTGCCGTAATTGTTGGTGAGCGTGTAGTTGTATGTTTCTTCCTTTTGCTAATAATTTTTGTGCCCATCGTTCATGAAAAGAATCAGACGCAATAATTCTAATAATTTTGCGTTACAGAAAAGATTTTTCGCAATGTATCCTAAAACCCTCCAAACTCCTACCCTTTCTTTAGCACCGGCTCGCTTGCCATACCTCAACTCGAAGGAGGAGGACCTCGGCTGGGAAAAATCCCCAAAAACAACGCCGCAAATGAGCCACACTTAGCGCTCGAACTTGTGCCCACAAGGGTGCAATGAGAATGCTAAATTAGCCGGTCTAGCACCATATTGAATTCTTGATAGTTTTTCATAAAAATATGGTTAAAACTTTAAAAGTTTGATTTTTCTATTTCAGAAAGACAATTGCGGGACCACTGTGATTCTATGGCTCGAATCATGAGGCAGGGTCGGAATCCGATTGTTCTCCGGAGCAAGAAAGGCCAAAATGCCGAGAGGACCAGTAGGATGCGGCCATCCAGGGTGTTTGGGAATTCATTCAGTTATCCTAGTCCCGTCTCGCAAAGCCTCTCCTCCGCTCTTCCTTGCTTTGCCCTGCTCCTGCTCGCATTGCCTTCTCCGCGGCCTTTGTATCGCATCGCATCGCATCTTTGCGGCGGCCAGAGATGATGCGTGCTATAACGCGTCCCGTGCCGTGAAAACCACCTTTTCTTTCTGCCTCAGCTAGTCGTATCGTATCGTATCGGAGATGATGGTGGTGGTTGTCTCCTGGCTCAAAATTCAAATATGAGTTTGGCGGCGTTTGTTCACAACTCTTTGAACAAACTTTTGTTTCAGCGTTCCAGCGATCGCCGCCGCATGCCGGCCACAGGTTTGTGCTGAATCCATCTCCAGCGTCTCCGTCTCCGGAAGCTAGAAGCGGCTCGAGGATGGCGGACCACTTCGCGCTGATGACGGGCCGGCTGCTCACGGAGTCCACGCTCCAGTCCGCCATCCACCAGGCTTTTGACGATGCCGTAGCTTCCACAGCCGCGGGCTCCGACCAGACCGATCCCTCCGTCGTTCTTCCTGAAGATGCTCAGCTGGGGGCAAGGGCAAGGCCAAGACTGGTGTCATGGTGGAGTGCAGAATCTGCCAAGAGGAAGGTGACGAGGCTTACATGGAGACCCCCTGCTCCTGCAAGGGCAGCTTGAAGGCGAGCTTAAATCTCCTTTGCTTCTCTTTTCGGTGTTCCAATTTGATACTTGCCTACTACCCTATGAATTGAACCTTTTGCATTACACAGTTACATCGGTATAAAAAATTAGACCTCCATGCTCAACCACGATCGCAAATAAGAAGAACACACAAAGAAACTAGCCTTGATTGATGCTGCAGAGAATAACCAGCCAACAAGTTTGAAACCTGTTTGAAATGGAATTCATTACTCCATGCTCAATCATGGATATTGCATCCTCTGATATATTTGTCTTAAACTCCTGCAAGATGCTGTCTACTTTACTATTACAATACAATCAGGCATTTCTTGTGTTATCAGTTATCGACTTACCAACTGATTATTTTCTTTTCCTCCTATTTCCATTATGATGGGCAACAGATTTTTGCACTGCCCCATAAACGGAAGTTTTACTTGAATCAATTTGTTGCTGGTTGCAGTACGCTCACCACAGATGCGTCCAGAGGTGGTGTAACGAGAAGGAGACACCATATGTGAGATATGCTTGCAGGTAACGCTTTTCCCCAAACTCCTTATCATAACCAATCGTTCTCAACAGAATTACTAGTGCATGACAAGAAGCAACTGAATATATTTAAACACTTTTATTTTCATAATAGAAATTTAGTCTTTCTCCTTAAGCTGAAAATGTCCACTTCAGATTTACTATGTAGTCATAAAAAGGATGAGAGAAAAACACTGTTTGAGTCTATTCTGAATGACAGGACATTACTGTTGCTGATTTGTTTTGTCCGCTCTTGATGCCACAGGAATTGAAACCAAAACTACACTGCTCCTTTGTTTCGGCATGGAAGGAACCTAATAAATTTAAGGTATCACTCGGTGCTTTATGCCTATACCTCTCTGACAAAATGGACACTGCAAAGATCTGAAAGCTGATCATTCATGGGTCACCTAGTAATTAAAGTTAATCCCATTATAGGGCAGCTGGAGAAATACGAGAAAACCTCAGTGCTAGTTATGGTCACACCTCGGATCAAGCCGTAGGCGCATCAAGCGTTGTTTCTCAAAGTCCCAACCTGAAAGGCGTCATATATTGCCGAGTAGTTGCCATTGCTGTAAGCGTTACAAAGGGCAAGTTTTCTACTTCATTATGAGTGTCCATTCTGCTGCTGCAGTCAACTGTTTTTTTTTTTTTTTACACACTTGCAGTTGATGGTTTTGTTGGTGCTCCGTGATGCAATCTTGCTTATACTCCGCAACCATGAAGTGTGCTCAGCAGAGCTAATCACTGTAAGGCAGTAAATCTGATATCTCATTCTTATCTTCTTGATCTTTTATTTATATCGAAACTGAATAGCTGAACTGTTCAAATTACTCTGCCTATACAGCTGCTCATGCTCAGAACGGCTGGAATTGTCATACCAATATACATCATCTTGATATCAATTACCGCATTGCTTCATTCGTGCAATCAACGACAGATCTTTAGAATCCAGGTACATTTTGCATTCCAATTCCAGCTTCTTTAAACGAATCCAGCAGAGAGCTGCCGACTATATTGGTAAAGAACAACTCCAATACAAACTTCATTTACAAATAATCACAATGTGAACTTTCATGAGAATGCAGGCTGTGCACATGACGCCGGTTTCAGAACCTCGTTTAGCAGGGGGTTTGCAGCATATCATCAACATTCGGTAGGAAGCTTGCATGGTGATTCCTGATCAGGCAGGCTCTGTAAATATCTGAAAATTGTTTGAGCTTCAGGCTTGTCATAATGGGGGTTTGGAAAATACAGAATCATTGCTAGATTGTGTAGTGTTCCATAGTAGTTTCCATGTAAAAAAGGAAATTCTGAAATGCAGCCAGTCAACTTCACAAGTGATGAAGACGAAGTTGGATTGGTTTCTGTATGGAAAATTGAGTTAAACTTGTACATGCATTCATTTCATGTCAACGGTTATAGGGAAAATAGTACGCCCCTCCCCCACACACCAACCTATTTGCTACCCCCACACAAATTCCAACTCATTCAAACTTGTCAAACCCTATGAATTTTTTTTCATCCCCTGATGATGATTTTTTGCGTTCTAATTTTGTCAAGGGACATAATTTTTTTTGAAATTTAATACAACAAGTTAATGGATAAATCTTGAAATTTATAGTGTTGACAGAAAAACTAGGTAAATCAACCTAGGTTTGAATTGCTATTCTTCGAAAACTAGGTAAATCATTTGGAGTCACCCTAGATCAGACTTTTGTATGGAGCTGTTTTACTCTGGAGACAGACGCAATAATTTTTAAAAAGATTAGACTCCAAGCGTAACAAATACAAAGGAAATTGGGAGGGAGAGTGAGAACCTGCTTTTTTTTTTTTTTTTTTTTTTGAGCATTGGGTGAGAACCTGCTTCGAGCAGGGCTCAAATACAGGTCATGGGTGCTTCATTGAGCAAATCCTATCACTAAGCCATCAACTCATTCACAAGTGTTAGTTTAAGAATGTTTTGAGACGCAGCGGAGCCAGAACTGACAGCCGCCCAGCAGTCCGTCCTGGGATCCGAGAGAACAGAACTCGCCCCTCTGCTCTAGCCCATGTTAAAAGTGTCTACATGGACACATAGATAGTTCATGATACATAGCGCTACTACTCTGCGCTCCTTGTTCATGATACCACACTTATCGGAAACAGAGGCTGACGGTACCGAGCCCAATCGCATAACTGATAATGATCACTTAAACAATCCATTGGTAGCAAGTTGAAACATGAAACCTCTTCAAGTCTTCCTTACAAGAAAGAGTAATGAATTAAGACTACAAGTATGTATAAGAGGAACGGAAATACGAGAAGTTCACGGTGACAACTGACAATACAGGACTGACTCGTCTCATCGTCTGGCGTCTAAAATTACACGACCATCCTGGATAAATGAGCTAACCACAGAATACCCAGTTTGAACTGTTTCTTAATATAATACAGTAGGAAAAGTACCACAGGTGAAGCACAAAAAATTTTTTTACCCATTTCTTCTGGATCTAACGTGACAAAATCAGGCCAAGAACTATGTGTGCCTCTCAGTTTCCGGTCACACCCGCTGAAAGGCCACAGTACAGACTTGAGATCCCTCAATCCCTCCAAACATTATGGTGGGATATGTTCGGACATGGTCTATGTACCGGAAGATCTCAGACACATCTCCCTGCACCTTCATCCACGTTCTCCTTTGCCAAATTTTCTCTTGGTGAAATCTTCTACTTCTTGCAGAAGCTCATCCTTTGTGTGATTACAGGATGTTATGACCTGAAGAGAGATGCAACGGAAAGTTTCATGCCAATTTAGATGAGGAGAGTACAAGCATAAAGATAACCTTCAGTCACTGACGAAGGAATCTTGACATAATTTTAAAAGCCTATAGGAGAAAGTACTGACCACAATGCCACCAGGTTCAACCAAGTTCGATACAGATTCCCAATATATTATTCTGAATAAAGTAGGTGCAGAGGAAAAATGTTAAACCAACAACATATATTACTGAACAGTTTCTTCAAATGTAAAATTACTTTCAAATATATAAGTAAAAGATCCAACATGCAAAAGCCTTGTCTATCTATTGTGCTATTAGTTCTGTATGTTAGTAGATCAGAAACTGCAACGCCAGCTGAAAGTCAAAAATGACCACACAACCTTGCTTGTTAAGATAGCTTAGAAAAAAGTTTTGTGCAGCATCTTTTCATTGCTTAAGACTATTTGTTCCTGGGTGTAATATTCGCTTTAAGCCCATGAGATGTTTCAAGCTTGTGACGTGCTTTTGTGGTTGTTTCAGAGTTTGGTACGGTGGTTGCTGTTGTGGTGAGCTCATAAACTTGTGGAATGCTGTTGCTGTGATTTTGTTAAGTTTATGAAGTAATGGAACTCGAGTTTGCTTTTTTCTTTTCTTTTTTTGGCACAGCCTAAAGGCTACAGTTATTCACTGTTGCTGGATGGTTTGTCAACACCTACGCTAAATGCATATAATTATTCCAACATTGACAAGTAAATATGCCAAAAAAATCTCTTTGGGTTACCAGGTCACAGTATTGTACCTTTCCACATGACCGTCGGATTGCTAAAGCATCTAGTTACCCCACTACTAGCAACACTGACAACTAAATGTGCTAAAAACTCTTTTTGGGTCTCCAGGTCACAGTTTTACCTTTTCGCACGACCATCTGATGCAACCCAATGGCATCCAATGTCCCTTTGTCTGTAATAATTTTTGAATTTCCGATCTAACTTTTGTCTCAAGTATATCATCAACCTGACAAAAACAGAAAAATACAAGGGATTACATAGATGAAAGCGCCCCATCATGAAAACACTAAAGGCAAATCATTTGATAAATTTCAAGGTCCATGAAGCACAATGTATGTGAAATAAAAAAAATGTATATTATTGAAACAACAGCTATCCTAAAGCATTAATAGTACTCAGTTCATTTAACTGGTTGTTCAAGTCTAATTCTTTTGAAACTATCGAAATGATAGCCATTCTAAATTAACGGAGAGTATACTGAGCTGAGAATTTGTAGTGTATAGTTTGACAAATGTGAAGTTAGATATCATTACAAATGTACAAGATAATACTTCGATAGCATGTAAGTGTGATACAAGCCAAGCAACAATTCCGGATCCCTACTTTTATGGAGATCTTCATCATTGCCCATCATGCTAAGTGTCCCACTTTCTTATTATGTATAGATTCCCTAGCCTAGTTTCCTTGCCTCTCAGGCTTCTAGTTTTCTCTTTTTGTTGTTTGCTTGTACAGCTTTGTGGGCCTTGTACAGCTTCTATTCTTTTTTTTTTTAATAAACTTTACAGTGGGGGCTTCCCCTGCTGTACTATTTTCAACAAAACAAAAGTAACATGTACTAAGTGAGTATTCTGCATTTTGACTTTTACAGACATCAACTCATTCCTGATAATTACGCTTTTGCTTAACACTTAAAAAAGGACTTGATGAAGAGGAGAGACGTCCCGCTGACTTTGGTCTTAAAGAAGGGACCCACCGAACCCGAAACAGGCAGAAACCTCACACGCCCATGCCTCTTTGGTGGCCACGGAACCATCTGCGCTGTTTCAACCAGGAGGTGGGAACACAACCATGCAGCACCAGGATCAAACCCGGTGCGGAGCTCAAGACCTTGGGTGCTCAACCACTTCGCCATCAGCGTGTCTGCTCTTGCTTAATAATGGTCTCTAGGCTAAAGTACTTTTTTTCTTGGGGAACTGCAGTTTTGGTTTGATATTCCACAAACAATGGAATAATGTAAGATGTAATTTTGCTGCTGATCCATTTCTTTGCTGCAGATCAGGAACAGGCAATCGATCAGCTCTTGGTCACTGTAGGAGTACGGCAATAGGCCACTAGTACTTGTAGTTGGTAGAAGTACATCAGCCATATTGGTAGTGGGCTGATCTAAGCCATGTACTAGGGTAGGTAGGGTTGTACTGTACTCAGCCATGCCCTTGTGCACATATGCAATGGACGGAGCAGTTCAGCTCACGCCACATTCAGTGTGTGTTCGGCCAGGGCTGAAGCCTGTGCTGTGTGTGTGTGTGTGATGTGTTCATCTTCTTCTAGCTCTAGCCAAGTGAGGAGGGAGAGGAGAGTAAGCAAGTTGCTTACCTGGGCTGTCATTGTAGGGGCCAACAAATAACGCAACTACATAGATGCTCATTAACATAATTTTAAACAGAGATTCAAAATCACTTTTTTTAAAAAAGAAAGAAAGAAAGAAAGAAAGAAAGAAAGAAAGAAAAGAAAGAAAGAGTTAGACTGTTAAGAATAGCTAGGTGTTATTGGGCACTAGATAATTGTAAGTCACATAACAACAAAAGCACAGGATTTCAAGGAAAAAACCCGATTGGACAAGTTCAGTTCACATATTTGTAGCATGCATGGAGAGAAAGAGTTTGATATGAACATGTGTGCTAACCAAAAGTTTATTGAAGAGAAGCCATCACGAGCAGCTAGGTTTCTTGCAAGTTCAACAGCTCCTTTACTGTAATCCGTTCCGTTAAGTCTGTAAACCTGGAAAACAGTCAATGTCATTTGGTGATAAATAGAGATGTGGTCCTTTTGACCTTTTCTATGGTTGCATCCAAACCTAGGTTGCATTTTATTTTATTAACAAAAAAAATAGGCACTCAAATTCACCATGACGAAGACTTGAACCTGGGTAGTCTAGGCATACATCCACACCCTCAACCAACTCAGCTTTCTATTTAAGTTGATTAATCACTTGAATAATTTAGCATATTGCTGTAACTTTGCTGAATGTTGCTCGAATGGTGTTGTTCCCTCTCAACACTCGAAGAATGTTTATAGTTTCCAAAGAATGCCACTGGGAGACACCTTTCAACTAAATGATGTCTTGTGCTAAAAAAAGAGGGATAAACGGAGTTTTTTTTCAATAAAAAGGTGTACTAACTTCTAATCAGAGGTGTCTAATCAAAATCAACATTTCCTCTAAAAATACAACTTTCAAACTAAAAGTGCCTAATGAAAGTATCACATAGGTGGTTAAGGTATGATGATCCCATAACATTACGGATTTCTGTCAGAGCCATTTTTACAGTGAAGGACAGTCGCAGAAATATTTTTGACACACAAAAAAAAAAAAAACTTATATAAATCAATTGGCACAATAAGCTGAAGAAATCTTCAGCAGCCTAAGATTTTGTTGATTACTTGACCACAATACATTATTTATAGGAAGTGTTATGGGGAGCCAGGTATACCATGGCTATACAGCGAGGCACGCCCGTGCTGCCCGGCTCGAGCCCCCTGGAGGTTGATTTCCCCATGCAATCACTATATTTAGTCACTAATTTCACCATTAAATCACCTGATTTTTCTTAACCTCTTTTATTTAGCCCCCCGAGAGGCCATCCTGGCTCCGCCCCTGACCATGGCTGAGTGAACGCTGGCACGAGACCCGTACTGCGCCCACCTACGGTCATCCTAGTCTTTAGGATTTCAGTTAGTGGATTTGTTTTGATTAGTCACAAGTTGTTAGATTAAGCTAGGGGATTCATTAGATCTCCCCCGCTCTCTCTGTTACTCACAAAGCCAGCCCTAGAGACACTGGGTAACAGCACGGGCGTCCCCAGCCTTGCTGCGCCGGGAACCAAAAACCCTGGTCTCCCACCTCATTCAGCTACCACCTGGCACCTGTGCAGTAATCCACTTGCCAATAGGAAGCTAATTAAACATCATTGAGAAAATTTGGGTAATACCCCTGCTTAGCAAGTGCTTGCAAAAGAAGGCCATTTCCAGTTCCAACATCAAGCACAGGGTAGTTGGAGAATAAATTTTCATTGACTTCACTTTCGATGTTGTCTTGACCAGATGGAATCCTGCCTTCAATAATGCTACACAAACTTTTCGTCCAAACAGCAACTGTGTCCATTACATCTGCACCAAACCTACAAACATGAGGTTTTGTTAACAACCTAAAATAGAAAATCCCCTTGCACTCTCTCAGTATTCTAGAGAAAATGCCAACAGTAGAAAAAAAAGGCGGTAGATCGTAATTGCCTAGAAACAAAGAGTCTGCCTTAATAAGTGAAAGATGTAATATTTTGTCATGTGAATTTGAGTTCAGTGTGCCAAAAATGGAAATTTTCTTGGTTGCATTTTCTGAACATATACATGGGCACATTGCACCAAAATAATTTTATTGAACAAACTTAATAAAACAGTAGCACATAGTAAAACATAATGAACAAGAATAATGATATATCATCTCCAAAAGTTTGAAGCTAACCATTCCATACTAGGACAGCTCAATGTTCAAGTAATGTCGCTAGTAATAGCAAAGAAATTAATTAGCATAAACAACTTGGGCTTCATTGCAGAAATGAACAAAAAAATATGCCACTTTTTTTTTCTTAAAGTGAATATTTTGATAGTTGATATCAACAAGGATATGATGTGGTTACCATATTTCTCCAGTATGCCCATGTTCCTGAAAATTTGCAAGATCTTCCGTATAAGAAGCATCCCAATAACTTTGGAGACCCAGCATTGATCCTTCAACATCACCAGGATCTTCATCATCCTTATCAGAGCTGCCTCAATAGAAGGGCATTTTTAGAACACATTAAAAAAAGGGAAAACATGTGGTTAACTATTTAAATATACATGTCAAAAAACATTGAAGGATATAAATAAGCAGGCAACAGACCAGGTTTCCGTTCATGCCATCTGCACACAATTACAGATTCAGAGTATGCCAGATCTGCGAGGTTCATCTAATCTCTAACAAGAGATTGTACCTATAGGATTCCATTATCTGGTCTCTGGAGAATTTGGTGTATCCATTAAAGGGGCCATACATATGACACTTTAGATTAAGTGTGGTGGAGTGGTGACTTCAGCCTCTTGGTCTACTAGATATCAAGTTGACAATCTGTATTCAGGGTAATTTTTACTGGGGGTTATCTGTTAGTTGAAGGAAAGGTATGCTTAATATTTTTTCCATTTGTTAGTTGACATCATCCATCTTTTTATAATTTGTACCAATCAAGTCTACTTGATAAACACGGAACAATAAGAGCAAAAATACATAAGATCGGGCATGCATCTGTCTTGATGATACTAATCGGCAAGCTGCCAAAAGGCATCCATCATATTCCCTCCTTTTTCCACAGATTCAAATGCTAAACATAATCACCAAACTAAACATAACAAAACATTGTGCACAAAGCAAAAAGTTGCTGACATCAGCTAAACATAACAAAACATTGTGCACAAAGCAAAAGTAGCTGACAGCAGCCACAACAGGCCACAACCCGTACAGTAGCTAAAGGAACAAGCTCTAGTCTCTACGATATCAAGCATTATCGGGTCCCCCGCAATTCGCTAGGATCTATATCTCGAGGTCAATAGCATCCAGTTCACACAAGAAAAAGGCCGTTAGGCAGAAAATGGTCTGGTACCAGTAATCGGAGGCGGCAGAGGGGAAGTTGGCGGAGGCCGCGGAAGCGGCGAGCACCTCGGCGGCGTCGGCGTAGCGCTGGTCGTCGTCGAGCGTGCTCCCATACTCGCGCCCGCACTGACCATGAGTCCGCCGCAATGGACCGCTCGTCGTCCGACGCCATTTCCAGCTCCTCCAGCTGCCACCGCCACCGCCTGCCCCGGCGACGGAGGGTGGGGAGCTGGGGCGGGGTGGTGTGCCAACGGGCATCTCGCCTCGGGCGTAAGCCTTATTCCGGCCATGGTGGGATCGGGTATCTGGGTCAGAGATCGACGAGGCAGAGCGCGGCGGCTGATGCTGATGCTGATGCTGGGAGAGGGCCTCTGAGTCTGGGACCGGGGCCTGTTTCTGTTTGCTTGTTTACCGGCCAGACCAGTGACGCCAGAGTACGCCTGGTGCTGGTGCTGTCAGCATTTCTCATCACAAGTGTTGGATTTTTCATCAATTTCACAAAAGAAGAAAAAAAAAATGTTGGCTTTCAACTAGCTCGAGTTCACATCTATGTGTGGAAAGAGACATGGGGCAAAATTGAATTATACTATCCGTCCATTTTAAACATGTACCTATCGCTTAAAAGTAGTTCACATTTGACCAATTTTAGCTTAACAATATTCATAGTTATGATTTTAAATTTATTATGAAAAATACGTTTCGTAATTAATTTAACAATGTTTATTTAATATTATAAATATTTATATTTTTTTATCTATAATAGGTTAAATATGATATTGTGCTAGATTGCATATTTTTTGGGAGTATTTAATAAAACTAAGACTCACTTATTTTTTTAAAAAAAAAAAAAAACTCAGACTGTGTACATGAATTTTATTTAGATTTTTCTTTTTAGTGTAGGAAAGAGCTTATATGTTTTCTCACCTGTTTGTCCACGGCCCATGTCCCGAGCAGCAGAGGAGGCCACGTTGTTTAACTATGAGCTGGTCCAAAACCGTGCTGCGGCAACCCGGCCTGATGAGGAACACACAAGCCCAGCCCACCCGACCATTTATGGGTCTGTCCTTGTCTGAGTCCAGTAAATCTGGCTTAATCCTCAGGCTGTGAACATAAGGCTAATAACATACCGAAATGAAAAATATAAAAAAAACATAAAATTGAATTTTGTACAGTAAAAACTTTGTACAAGGATGCAGATTATATACTGTTCTAAAAAAAAAAAAAAAAAAGGGATTTTATGATTTTTTCTTTGAAATTAAATTATTGTCATTATCAAAACCGCCGGCACTGTAGCTCCATTGATTGACACCCATCTGCAGAGAGGTAAATGACTTGTACACGACGTTCTAAATTCCACAGACCCTCTGCAAGTCGACATTGGCTGCGTCTTTTCCTTAACCTGAAATGGTCCAAAACCGTGCTATTCACCTATCACATCAAATCTTTATGCCTGTCCGCAGTGAGCACTAAATGCAGTAATAAAAAAAGTAATATATAGTTTCGAAAATATAAAACAAACGGAATTGCACAGTAGTTCGTTTCAAGGCTACGCTCTACTTCAGATAAAAAAAAAGCTGCAGATCACAAACAAACGCTAAACGCGCAAGCAAGCAAATCGACTTTTGACACCCATTCGAACTGTTTTTCCACCTTTTCCACAGACCTAAACACAGCCATTCTAAATTCAGTCTCAGATAAGAGGAATCGGTGTCACATGCCATCATTTGCCTGCATGATTCGGATGCGTTTACCGGTCTCACTGCTTGCGGTTGCATTGCATAATATAGTGGGAGGCCATTGTGGCCTCGCTGGTAGTCTACGGTTACGGCAATACACAGGAAAACACTAGTGGGTGCTCCATGATATTCCCAAGCATCTTTTCCGTAGCTTTGATCCTGTTGCCTGCTGCTGTGTGTGTGTTTATCCTTTTTGAAGAGCATAGGGGCTGGGCTGTCTGCACCTTTTAATTTCTTCTTTCATACTTGCTGCTGACACTTTGCTTTCTTCTGAAGACGTGGAAGTGAAAAAGCTGTCGCGATAAAAATTCAACAGAAAAATAAATTAGAAAAACAACGTCTTTTAGAAAAAAAAAAGAAAAATGTCGTTTTATTAGTTCTTCCCATTTGTAAAAAAAAAAATGCTTTAATTGAAAGATATATATATACTCCTCCGTCCTAAAATAAATACACGAACGCTTTCGCTTCCCCGAGAAACATCTCACGCAAGCAATTATATATTAAAAATAGGATTAATATTTATATTACATAATTAGTATCATTGGAAAGATCTTTTGATCTAGTTTTTAACAAATTTATTTGGAGATTTTAAATCTTTAATTTTTCTACAAATCGAAAAACTTCATAAGCATAAAACCCAAAAATCCGCTTATTTTCGGTATATATAGTAATGAGTGGATTAGTACGGCCATTATTGTTTTGTTAGCTTTGGTGTAGATATCGTACCTGCCTTGCTGTCAGTGTGTTCGAAAACTTAGAAGCAATGCCTTCTGACCAGAATATGACGCGCTTGACTTTAACTTTTGCACTGTTGCTTATTGTTCTATTTTTTCCCCTCTTATGATGTACGCCTTTTCGACGTACTGTCGGCTTAAAGACGAGAACGCCACCGGAGGCCACGCAACAACATTAGTTTTTTCGTACAATTTTCCTGAGAGCGGCAGCCATTAAATTTTTGTACAAGAGGAAAACGCTTTGTAGCACGTAACCCATTTGACTTGACGATCCTTTGATAGGTGGCCAAAAGCGTCTTTTCATCTGGTATATATTCAGCTCCATCTTGGTCCATATATGTCATGATGAAAAGTCTTAACGCGTATATGCCATTTCATGGCAATTTACCGCACCATATGTTCCCCTCCCGCTAGAACGAACAATTTCACTCAGCAACGGAATATGCTTTGGTTCTTTACCTATTTTATTTTATTGACGAACAATTTCTCCCCTCGTTTTTCACACTAAATACCCACAAACACCTCTTAGGAAGGCCCGCCGGAAGAGACGCGACAACCGGGTATGTCCTAGATTGACAAAAGCTCTAGAACGACATGATGAGAGAGAGAGAGAGATGTGCTAGATGGCAAGGGGTTTCAAGAACTCGAGATTGAAGGGGTAAACAAAAATGTGGTAGAATAGTTTTGAACGAAGAGATCAAACAACTTCCCAACAAGAAAAACTTGAAACTCCCTCGGATTCCTCAAAAAACTGGCCTCAGCTAGTTTCAACAGTGCCATGTGAGTCTCTTTGTAGAAGCCAGCATGTCTCGGTTTGTCTCGGTTTTAGCTGTTGTTTGGCCAGGAGGCCTAAAAATCGATCTGGGTCAGGTTTTCCTAAGTTTTGAAAACTTGACCAAATTTTGATCATTTTCAACCGTCCATATTTGACTCCCCGATAACATTTTGCTGTAAACATCATCTTTTTGTGTCCCTTCGTTTTTCAATGTATCAAGTCTTGGGTTGGCAGTTGGTCAATACTCACCACCTTTCAGAAGAGTCATTGAAGTGAATACCACTGTTTTTATGACGAACAAAAGGCTGCTAGTCAAGGAACATTGCTACACATACAGCTATTTGAGTACAACTGCACTACTCAAGTAGAGTATTGTTTAAATGCGATGGTTAAGATCACATGGATGGAAACCACCAAAGTGTATTGAAGGATTAGACAGATACATACATAGTATATAGCTGTACTTGAGTTGGAGCCAAAAAAGAATTTCTCAAAGATAAACACGATGATTTTATTAAGAAAAAAAAAAAAAAAAAAACAGAGATATTACGAGTTCTAGGCTGCGTGTTGTACTGAGTGCCAAGTTTTGTATTAAGCGCCGTAATAATTACTCTTCACCAATTTCTATGCATGAAAACAGCAATATCTCGGGTATGTGCTTATGGAAACACAGCTACTGGAACACCAAATGGATCGCAAATGCATTGGTCATGGTGGTAACTGAAACTCTGAAACTCCCTTCGTTTCTATTTATATCGCTTCTCAAAATTATATTGATCCAACCTGCTTCCTCTCTCTCCAAAACAAATGGAAAAAAGAGACAGCACCAAAAAAAAAGGAGCACTGCTATTTTACAACAAGGTGAATATGAATGAATAGAGAAGAAGGGTGAAAAACACCTAATCAATGAAACTATGAGGGCTATCAGAGAAAACAGCCTTTGCCATCTCTGTTTGGTTGGCCTTGACCATTATTGGCTGGCACCGTCACCATCTCGCTGGCACGTAGCTCTCCCTCCCGAATGGCGTTCCAGCGTGGGCCGCCTAGACCGCCGCCCGCCGCCGCTGAGCCGCTGTTGAGTTTCGGCCTCCGCCGCGGCCGCCTCGCTGTCGCGTTGACGGCCATCTCCCCAGCCTCGGTGCCCTCGGCTTGGCGGGCGCCACCACCGCGTCCATCTCCTGAAGCTCAACAAGGACGCGGCGGCCCCGAGCACCCTCGGGGCGGCGCGACGATGGCGGCGACCTTTAGCCGCGGCGGTGGGGACGACGCGGGCCTCATCCTCCCTCCCCCCTTGTCCCTCCCCCGCCCGCGTCTTCCCCCCGCTGGCCACCACCGCGGCCGCGAGGCGCGCCACGCGTCGGCGGGCGCCACGGGGGGCCCAGGCGCTTCATGGGGAAAGCGCGGCGTACAGCGCGCCGCAATATCACGAGCGCCTCGTCCGCCCCGAGCGCCTCGATCCGCGCCGACCCGGCCGCAGCGCCCGGCGCGTCCGCGAGGAAGTGGCCCGGTGCGTCCAGCATCAGCTCGGCCGCCGTGGCTGGGAGCGGCACCTGCCGCACCCGCCTCGTCCGGGAGCACGACCCTCGCGCCGTTGCAAGCGTTGCCCCTGCTCCCGGCCCCGGCCGTGCACGACGCGAAGTTGCCCATGGATGGAGCTCGATGATGGAGTGTGTGTGTGTGCGCGGCGGTTTGCCCGAGATTGTGCGTGTGCGTTTGGGTTTGGCTGGGTTACCGTGGGCGATTTTTATATAGCCTATCTAGGTGTGGGGTGTGTGTCGTCAGGGGCGAGGGAGAGCGGTTGCGAGCGGATGGTGGTGCTCTCGCCTGCCCTGCCTGGCTTGCTTGCTGGAACGCGTGCGATGGAAGTGTGCGGGGACGGTGACGGCGGTGGGCTTGTGTGGGTGCGTGCGAGAGGGACGGGCAACCAAAAAAAAGGTTGGAGTCGAGTCGAGGGGAGGGTGCCGCCGTGCCGGTGGTGGGGCCAGGTGGGCTGGAGTTGAGGTCGCCGTCGAGGTGGAATTGCGCAAGTGGGACCGACCGACCAAGGGGTGCCGCCGGGGTTCCGTCCGGTCCGGTCCGGTCAGGGTCAGGTTGGGCTGGCTAGTTGCTTCGGGGCTGGCGCGCAATGAGGAATCCAATGGGTAGGCGGCTCTGCTTCCGCCGCCGGTGGCGCGACGCAGCGTGGACTCCCGGAAGACGTGGTGGGTTCAGAATTGTTCCTTTCTTTTCGTTTCCGTCCGCCAGCCGGTTCGATCTCCGGCACCTGAAAGGTGCTGGATGGAACTCGCTACCCGTCTGTTGTCACGCAAACTTAGACGATTGCTACGGACGTTTGTGTCACTTAGCCATAGGCCAGAGCAGAGACAGATGGCCTCATCACAATTCACACTTCGTTGCGTATTCCTGCACATTTTTGTTCCAAACAGGTGCCTGCCGCTGCTCTTGACATGTTGGCGAGGTTTCAAGGGTGGGGCTATAGAAAAGGGTGCCACCAGACGTCCCCCGCCCCTTACTTGTTGCTTGGAGAAACGCGGTTTCATGGCGGGTAGTGACGGGTATCGAAATTAACTTCTAATACGCAACAAAGTAGGAGGAGGCGAAAGGTAAGGGGCAGAAGTAGCGGGCGGGCGCAGGCTACCACCACCACTTTTAGCGAGGAGGACGCGCTGTTGAGCAAGAGAAGAAGGCCAGGAGAGAGTAAGGGGATGTGGCGCGTTCAAGAGGACAACAATGACACTGTAAGTCAGTGGGTACGCGACTATGTCGCTTGATGCTTTTTGACCATTGTCCGCTGAGATGAACAAACAAAAAATAAAGGAAAAACATAACTAGCCACTATTGAACCATGCATGGGAAGGTTTAGAATATCACGTAGATGAAAAAATATTATAGCATTAGTTTAGTACCCCTCCATCCCGCTTTTGTTGTCGTCGGGGAGTGGTCTAGTTATCAAGGTGAGTGGAAAATGACCCTCGGCCCCTAATTCAAGCATTCATGTACCGTGACATGCCAGCTACATGCTTCATTCACAGAAAAACATGTAGTCAATACTTTGCCTTAAACAAAATGAAAGAGGAAACATTTTGTGGTTGCTATCTTTAGAGCCAAGGTTGGTGAGTGGGAGGGGATAAGCCTTAGTAGACCGCGCCGCCGGGTGCTCCCCTCGCCGCTACGGCGTACTAGTCGGATACAGCAAACGACTAAAATTTTGGGACAATCACCTCCTGGTAGCTTCGACGACAACAAAAAAAGGGACAGAGGGGTACTCCCCGCTGTCCTTTAAAAGTGTCATTTGAAAAGCGCGCCCCCTACAAACACGCCTTCCGAGCGTTACACTTTCAAAGGGACGGAGGACTAATCTGTTAAAAAAGGGCACTTGCCTAAGAAGCTACACATATGATTTAAAATGGTGAGGTTAATATAAGATGGTTTTGATCTACTTTTTGTGCGTTTTAGTGCAAATTGGGGGTGTCGAGATAAACGGGCTAGAAGAAAGATGAAAAATGGGAGTTTTATCCATCCAAACTATAAGATATTTTGGCTTTTAGATAATGTATTCTTTACTACGTATCTAGACATGTAGGTGCATAGTAAAAAGAAATGCATATAGTAAAAATCAAAAAACGCCTTATAATTTAACGGAGGGAAAGATATTTTTTGCTTTAGTTTTAACATATCCTGGTAATAAAACAATTTAACAGTTGTAGACGCACGAAAAGATTGCTATTCCTTATATACTGAGGTAAATCATTGTTTCATTTCGCGATCAGATCGATGTTTATTTCCAACCGAAATATGTAATATGTAAACTCGCGTTACGCGCTAGGATTTGGGCGAACGGACGGTGGACCCCGGAGTCCTTCCACGGTTGAGTCAGTCACATCACAGTCAGCTTTGAGTAAGCAGCACGCACGAGCTGGCCTGGCCATTCATCATCCCATTCAGTGCCGCGGGGTACGTGCCAGGAGGACTCACTGTTTCCCTTTCCTCCACATTCGAAGCACGCACGCAGAGCTGTAAATGGAAAGGGCAATACCTGTAGTGACAGTCATGTCAAGTGTGAAACCAGCTACGAGCTCGAGGATGCTCAGCTGCCAGTAACTCGCATGACTCGACTCGTGATCAGCATCTTGACTCGTCGAGTCCTGCCCCTGCGAATATTATTGTTATTCCTGGAGAGCCGCTCGTCGCCCCCACACGGGCGCAATCGGGCGGAATCCTCTAGCGCCGCGCCGCCCCTCCCACCTCTTCCGGCCGCCGCTGCCGGAGCTGGCCGCCGGGTAAACGCCAAGCAGCCGGCCGGGATGGCGGGCGGCGGGCCTGGCGGCGCTGGCGCTGGAGCGTAGGTACGGGCGAGGGCGCCGCTTCTCGCCCGGCCCGCAGGGGTACGGCGGGTCACTGCCCGCCGCTGCATCGCTAATTTACGCTGGCTGTGAGCCTGTGGCCGGGCGCTGGGGACGCACGCGGCAGCGAGCTCGCTCGCCTCCTCGCTTCGTCCGGCCGCCGACGACGCCGTGCTTCGCGTGACTCGGGCGTTTGGATTCGGGTCCACTGGGCGGCGGATCCGGAGGCCTCCGGGTCGAGGCGGCGCTCGGAGGCCGGCATGGCGGGCGGCGTGGCGGCAGCGGTCTCGGATCCACGCCCATGCGGCCGGATCTCGGGCCTCCTTGGCTTGGGGCGGCGCCTAACGCCGACAGTGCGACTCATCTTCCTCGTGCAAGTTCCTCCTTGTGGATGGCGAGGTCCATAGTCGCCGCCCGGATCTCGTGTCCGGGCGGGCGGGTCTCGCCTGATCGGGCGGTGGGCGCGGTGGTGCCGGGCGAGGTGGCGGCGGCGGTGGCGCATGCTGTGGTGGCTCGGGACTCGTCGCAGCGTTGAGGGCCGGCTCCTCTCTTATGCCGCCCCTCCCCGATGGCCTTGGTCGTATCGGGTAGCCATGGTCGCTAACGCCCTCGTGGTGCCTACGGTCAAGATGAAGGCTTCGACGCTGGCGCTTGGCCGAGTGGACGCAGCGGCGTAGCGGAGTGACGACCGGTTCTTCGACTTGTCGCCTTGCCGCTGGGGGTGGTCGACGCAGCTCTGCGGCTGCGCGTGCGCCGGCGCGCCGATGCCCCCGTGGTGAGGTTCTCGCTGGGACGACCGGCAACGACGGCGGTGGCATCAAGCGGGGTCCGAATCTCGCCGACGCCCGAAGCCGGGGAATCTTGGGGCGTAGCGGCGACGCGCGCTGCGGGCGCCGCTATCCCCGTTAGGGGGCGTCGCGCCCCTAGTTCTTCCACGGTGAGAACCCGGTCCGCGTGGACGAGCGACGGCGGCGATCGAACGCCGTCACCTTCCCGAAGGCGTCGCTCGTGGTTCACGACGTGGGCTAGGATTTGTGAGTGAGGCCGGGGCCGGAAGTCGAAGTCTGCGCTCGCGTTAGGCTTGTGCTACGGCAACCATGACCCCTCTTGGCCTTGGGTGTCTGACTTTATTTTTCCGCCAAGTCGCCGCCAAAATCCCCGACTGGCGGACGTGGTTTTGTGTCCGGTTCCCTATAAACTGGGTCAATTCTCTTCTACTTATTAATCCAAAAGGCGGAACAATACGTTCCCGGATCTTCAAAAAAAAAAAAAAAAAAAAAGAGTCCTGCCCTGCGCGTTGAGCATCTGAACATGACGTGACGTGATCCAACCGCAATGTAACGAGAATGTCGCGGGGAAGCTGCCGCGAGGTTGTGGCGGGCGCGGCCTCGCACCTCGCTAGCTGTGCGTCATCAGTGCTGGCGGCAAGTTGCGCAGGAGCTACTAGCGAATAAACCGCCGAGCACATGAGTGGGCGTAACTGCATGCGCGCGTCTGAATTATATGCGCCTATGCGATTGCGCGTGTGGACTCCACCCACGGGGACGGAGACGACGCCAGGCCCCCTCCGGCGTGGCTGAGTTGTGCCTCTCATGGGGTGCGCACCGCCGGCGCGGTGTGTGCACGGCGGTCGGCGGGTGCGTGCGGTTCGCTCGGCATCCCGGCCCCAGCCGGCACCGTCGTCAGCAGGACAGACATCTTCCGAGTCCCCGACTTGAGGCTGTTGGCTGGTTGTTGACCCTTCGAAGCGACTTGCACAAGAAATGCAGTAGCTCGTCGACGTTGGGTTATTATCGAAAGGTACAGCGCACTAATGACTGGCCACTGATCTGTCATCTACATCTCTGCTCACCACTCACCACGGCTGTGCTAGCGTTCGAGTTGGGGAGTCAACAGACAATGGCTAGCGTAGCCATCGCCCATCTGTTGCGTAATTGCGTTATGATCACACGGCGGTGGACGATATTTGTGCCGGGCAAATCAGGGACACAGTGGCTAGCTAGCAAGTCCTTTGGTGGCCAGCGCACCCGGCGGTAACGACCAGTGATCCAGTGAGCTCATGGGTGGGTTGTGGGTGGGGTGTCATGGTTTGGTAGTTCCACAAGGTGCTGCGTGACCAACCGTCAAATCACAACTACTGTACTTATCTGTGGCAAGTAGTTGGACACTCCGAGCTCGATCGTGCATGCTTAGCTACTAGTTATACGGAAGCATAGGTCAATGCCATTATCTTAGCCTTTTAAACCCGACTTGGACCACACTGACAAACAATTCTGTGCTGTTCTGACTCTGGCATTAACATTACAAAAGCTGATGGGATGCTGATTGATATCAGGCACACCGGACACACTGCAACTCTGGAAAGATTGAGCACACTCACACTGTCACACATACTGCGGCAGATTCCAGGATGGCGATTCCTGGCGATCAAAACCAGATTATCCTAAGGATTTGAGATCAGAAACGTAACATGCGACAAGATATGTGGATAACAGTAATAAACAATAGTAACAATAATCAAGTCAGATCGACGATGCAACCAGATGGAGCTATACAACTTAGGATACGGAGCACAAGCTCATGTCTAAAAACTCCCCTTTACTAGCTGTAGCAAATATTACTATGAATCAGATAATTCTGCAAAGTACGAACGAGGCCGACTACTATCGAGTATCGACCAACAGGTAACATTGGCCTCTGACGAGAAAAAGGCAGTCAGTTCAGCTTTCAACTACGTAATAGCTTGGTTTTAGAACACCTGGTGAATGACCGAGTTAAGCCACTTTGCCTGGCCGGGTAGACGGCGAGCCGCCTCTCTTCGAACGAGTACTCCCCTGGCAGTGCTGGCGACTCTGCCTTCCCCTGGAACAGGGTTGCAGGAGTGGCTATGACCTTGTTAGCCACTGGCAGTGCTGGCGACTCTGCCTTCCCCTGAAAAGGGTCGCAGGAGTGGCTATGACGTTGTTAGCGACAGCTGGTGTCACCGCCAACTGCATTGGAGCCGTCACTGTCGCCGGCGCTTTTGCATTGAGCCCCTGCAAATGTCTTGGGCGTTTTGTTCTCTTCCCTCTGTGTCATTGGAGATGTGTCGCAAGAGGAGTCGATGAGACATTGTTTCCTGGCATGATCTGGGCAAAAAAGGCTTGCGTGGTGTTTCTGCCTCGCGCAGAGTGCTTGTGTTGAAAGATAACTTCTTGACCGAAGACCGGCAATGTCCAAGCCTCTACTACCTGAATGTGCTAGGTTCACGATTTCGATCAGAATTTTGGCGCAAGTCAAAGGAAGTTTATAGAAGACGAATGGAAAAGGAAGCTACTAGAGATAAAGCACCCAAATCTTCAGTCTTCTTGGCAGCACGAGCTGTCTTGGGAGCAGCATGTCTGTTTTGGGGGCTTGCAATGGGGTTCACCGAGAGATTAAAAGTTTCGGTTTGCACTACACCCATGGACTGCCTAGGTGCCTTCTTTTGTGCTTGAGGCTTAGATGGACTTGGTTTTGATCCATAGAGCGCTTCCTGCTCAGCTTTGAGTTGATCCTGATCTTCTTCCCGATCCTGCAAATCAGAAAAAAAATTATTACAACGTATTAACTCCAGTTAACTGAAGGTTTATGAAATGTAGAAATATTGTGCACAGAAATAATACCCCTTTGCCTCTTCTTTCTCTAGCTCTTTCTCCTGGCTTAACAATCATGTACTCTTCAAGCATTGACAGAAGGCGACCTGAAAAATATTGCATGAAATACATTTTAGCAAAATTGAACATCCAAGAAAAAAAAAGTATGGGAATAAGAAAACTTACACCATCATATGTGAACTCTTTTCACCTCTTTCTGTCTCCCAAGCTACAATTTTGTGGTCAAAATATCTACCAGTCCTGTTTCAGGCATGGCATTGGTAAATTAGTTGCAACTATGATAGAATAACATTCTATCAACAGAACATAATCAGTGAAAGCTCTAAAATAAATCTAACACAGCAATATTACCTGGGATCTTGTTAACTAAAATACACACGAGCCTTTTCAGCCCTTTTTGAGTGTCAAGTGGGCCCCCCCCTCCCAGCATTATAACGATTGTCATCCTATACATGTCATGTTCAGGGAATTATTACTATCCAGTAAAACAAAAACAGAACAGAGATTTGCATATAAAAGTTGACCAGCATTGCTACTTTGTTGTAATCTTCCAGCCAAGCTTCCCTCCTCACATGCATTCAGCCATCTTTCAACCTCTCAAGGATATCCTTCCTGCTAAAAGCTTCTTTCTTTCACTGTGGCAATGTGAGCCTCCCCAATTTGTTCCAGCACCAGTGCAGGATCAACAGCTCCTGTAGGAAAAGGCGAGGTACATAAAGACGTTTCTCATGTTCCCACATTTTACAGGTCTGCAATATATTTTAGTGGACACAAATTTCTAAACCAGGATATGATCTTACCTGCCTCAATAGCCTCATCGCCAAATTCGGGCTGCATAACCCTCCCTCACCAATCAAATGAGCACGCCTCCTATGCTCTTCCAGTTCTGTCTTCTTTTTTCAGAACAAGGTCTTTTCATCTTGCTAGCTTTAAGTTGTTCAAGCCTTTAAAACTTCAGATTCCACCTATATTTTAGATCAAGATATAATCTTAGAGCATTCGTGAGCTTAAAACAAAGAAAAACATAGCAACAGTGGTATGAGAGCAATATCTAAAAGAACAATAAACTCACATAGTTGAGGAAGTCAATAGACAGGGTGTTAGGCTCAGTTATTTCGATGTTCTGAAGCAGCAATATTGCATGTTACATTCTGGAACATTCGCTGCTCTTCAAGTGGTGTATCCATGAGATTCCAAAGTTCAAGCATGCTAGATGCCAAATCTTTGAAGCTGTGACATTCAGAATTTCATATTAACAATGTTAAAAGGCATTCGAATAACTGAAAATTGTTGAGGGTGGCCTGCTGAACGATTTCCATATTAACAATTTTAAAGGCACTGAATAGTTGAAAATTTTTGAGAGTGGACTGTGCTGAACGATTGAATTTGGACACTAGTGAATGGCGCTGAATAATAAAAAGAAATCACAGTTGACTGTGCTTGAATGATTGAAATTTCTGAAGTGACATACATGTTAGTGCTAACCTTTTGCATCCTCTGACTTTCAATTCACGCAATCTGTTTACAGCTGATGCAAGACTCTCAATTGTATTGTTGCTTAGGTTCTTTGATCCATCAGTCTCACCCAGGCTAGGGTGCACCTCATGTACTGTTTGTTTGAAGTCTACACCAAGCACCTCGCATAACGAATGCAAAGTGTTAAGATGTTCCATCATCACTTGTTTCAGCCGATCACTCTGTCAAAAAACAGGCACAGACGATGAGATTTTTATAGCCTTGCATGAGCAGTGAAGGAAAATAATAGACATGGGGAGTAATACTCATTGAGCAAATAAAAGATTGGAAGAAGTGATGCTGACCTTCCATCTGGAAGGGATTGTAGCTCTTTTGTTATTCCTCCAGCTTTCTTAATGACAGATCAGACTGATCCACAGGAATTTTAAAGGGTGCAAAATCCGCAGGCCTGATTTCAGATGCGACCTTCTTAATTTGCTCTATGACATCAACAAATTGGTCCCATCTTTCAACTTTTCTTCTTTCTCATCTCCTCCAAGTATGGGACAATCGCTTCCAATTCCTCCCTTAAAACCATGTAACTTCTGATTTGACTGCCATTTAAAAGAAAATATATATTGATGCAGTCACTACTGAAATATTCAGTTTCATTGCAGAATGCAGCAGTTCCTGACTTCAATATGGGACAGTTTCATTCTCCTACTCCTTTATAAACCCTCCTTCACGTTCTTGTACTACTACGTAATTTCTTATAAAAAGGTAAGAATTGCCAGTAGATCCACTACAGTTATTTTTGTAAGCCTTCAATATAGCAGAGTTCGAGTGACCTGCACATCTAGCCAAGAGCTATCACGCTATCACAGCCCTAAAGTTGCAATGGCAGTAAAAGAGATCATGAGAGTAGTACTCCTGTAGAATATCCTTCTGCAGTGGTAAGCAGTGCAGTACTTAAAATGTATCCTTGTTTCATGGCATATGATACTTTTTTCCGTGAATCTAACCTGTCTACGATGTAGGCCGGTGTGGCTGCCGATGGCTGAGCAAATGCGCAGCGAGCTCAGCCTCTGCCTCCGCAATGGCCTGCCGCAGCTGGGCCCCTGCACCGATTGGCCTGGTCAACCTTCCTCCTGTAGACGTCGAGGCACTCCTGCTCGAGCTCCAGCAGCATCCGGTCCCTCGCCATGTCAGGCTCACCGACCTCATCCCAAATCACCTGACACAACCCAGGAAAAATATTCCTGAATTCATCGCGGACCGGGCGCGCCGAACGGCTGAACCAACAAAAAGGCCGGGGAAAACTGTGGGAATTAGCGAGAGGAGGACTTACATTGAGCTCCATCAGGAGTGAATCGCACGTCGTCGACATCTGCTGCAGCTGATCCTTCACAGCGCTACTCATAGCGAGATGGGGGACACCGCAGCAGCACCCTGGCAGACGCGATTCTACAGATCAAACGCAACTTCGCGGCGACACAAACAAATTCCCCCGCGCGCACCACGTAACCCAAAGGGGAACGGTTCCACCGCGATGAACAGGAAGATCAGACAACATCCACCCCCACCCCTCTCGAAACCTCAGGGTTTCTCAGCGGAGGCTGCACGACATACGCGGCCGACCGGATCCAATCCCCGGGCGAATCACAGTAGGGATACTCACCTCTTTCACCACCCGGCGCGGCTCCGTCGAGCGGGCGGGGCGGGACGGGCGGCGGACTGTCGGCGGGGGAGGTGGTGCGATCAGGCCCTCAGGGAAGGGGCGAGAGAGTAGGGCGGGAGAGAGTGGACGAGAGGAGAGGAATGAGGCGTAGAGTGGTTTTGGAAATGTTTTTGAAATAGGGAAAGGGGGAGTCGAGAGAGGCAAGAATGGGGGAGAAGATTTGGGGGTTTGGAAATCCCACCGTTGGTTGGTTCACGACGGGGACAGCGCCAGAGAGCCGTTAGCGGCGATCCATGATTTATTGGGCCGGATCCGAGAATCCCATGCACACTCCGTTTTTGAATTAAACGGCCCGGATGGCACATTGACTCGTTCAAGGGCACGTTAGCCAAGTGGATGCATCATATAACAGGTGCTGACGGGTGGGGTCAACATGTCAGTGCCTGCGTGTCAGAGCAAGGTCAGCCAACTTTCTTTTGTGACAACTTTTCGATGGTTAAAATGACTGTTGCATAGCATTCTGAAGAGGTTTTATGATTACTTTCGTGGGTTTGGGTAACGTTGAGATCCGATTGTGTGATGCAAGCACAAAAATGATACAATATACTAAAGGGGAAAAATCATTGAGATGCTAATGAAATTTGGCAAATTGCTAAAAATAATTGTCAGAATCAACTACTTCAAGTTGTTACAACAACCAAACACACCATGCAAAACCTTGGCGAGTAATAATTCAAAAGAAAAGGGAAAGGATGACTTGTTCAAATATATTTTTAGAAGTGAAATAATTGGTGGGAAATATACTTAACCCTCTAACCTATTATAAATAATAAATACTTCCCCAATCCCAAATTTAAAGTCATTTGACTTCTTTTGACACCAAGTTTTGACCACTATCCTATTCAAAAATTTGTGTAAAATATCACTGTCATGGCTTGCTTTATTAATAAAAAGTTCTTCAAGAATAACTTAAATTTGACTATGTTTGCATAATTTATTTTTGAATAAGACAAGCGGTCAAACTTAGGTAAAAAGTCAAACGACTTGCAAATTGAGATGGAGGAAGTAATTGTCTAGCTTCATACCCTCACCTATAAAAAGCTTATATTCTCTTGTTAAGCGCCAACTAGGTTCGCTTCGTTAGTGTGCTAAATAGTTACTTTTATCTTACACGAGAATTTATTAGGCGTCTTTGGCAATGAGCTCGTAAGCGCTTTTAGCTTCATCTACTGCTAGCTACTGTAGATGTACTACTGTGGTAATAGTTACTTTTATCTCTTCAATCCAATTTGACCTAACAATCAAAAAGCCTAATAGAGGGGGCTTCGCTAGCTTATTCTACAATAGCGCTACGGTGCAAAGTTGAAGCCCCACAAACCCACCAAGATCTCTGTTTAGATGTATTTGGTTTAACATCAGTGCTTATATGTTGAGGTGGATTGAGCTGTAATTTAATTAAATTCCACTCCAATCCACCACAAACACATGGATTAATCCTAAAATGAATGCATATACAAACAAGGCCTAAAAGCCTAGAAAGGATGCAAACCCCACCAAAGAGAGTATTATTGTTTCACGAGCTTTCCAGTTAGTTATTTATCTTGTAGGATGTAACAAAAATGTGAAGCTCAAACTTAGATGTTCCTACAAACTTTCAACAAGCTTTTATTGATTCATCAAAACAAAGCAGATGCATCTTTTACAATCAATTTTTAGGATAGGCTACGAGGGAGGATCATCTACCTAGACCTCGAGAGCTTTTCTCTAATAAAGTTGTCATTTTAATTTATAGCACCGAATTACATAGTCTATTACAATGACTAATGGAAATTGCCAATAAAATGACATATTAATCTTATATTGCCGCTACAGCGTGGCCCAGAATCCTCAACCCGGGTACAACCCAATCTGTTATGCTAGAAGCAGACTCTCACTGCGTCGACCATCTCTCACTGCGTCCATTGTGTGTGGTATGAAACTGTGGATGCAATGATGAATCCACCCGTGGAATCTCCAATGACAGCACCCGAACTCACCGTCGCTGATCCCTTTGATCCATCAAAAGCAACATCCACGTTAACCATCAGCCACCCCTTTGACTGCACAGATAACTGTGGAATCGGCTCACAAAAAAATTCAACAGGTGACTCCATAACAGCTATGAACATGGGAAGACTACAGTATTTCTCTGTTTATAGTTTCGCCAGTCATCAAAAAAAGGACAATTCTTCCTCAAAGGGCAGTAAGCCAAATGAAATGTCAATGTGAATCCTTATTAGGGGAAAAAACGGGAGGGGAAACACATCCATTGGCAGGGCTAGGCCTCCTGCAGGTAAATACATGTTCTTGATAACACAGAATAAAAAGACACAACATGTTGAGCTCCAAAAGTTAAAATTTCCATTGCCTGTGTTGACTGCTTATGATGCAGATTCCTTGGCAATCTTCTCTGCCTTGGCGATGACCTCCTCTATTCCTCCAACCATGTAGAATGACTGTTCTGGAAGGTCATCGTACTTGCCATCCAAAAACACCCTATATGATACAAAGATAAGGTTCAAACAGTTACCACTAACTGCGAAAAGCACAAAAATGGGTGCTGTCATTTGCATTTCAGTAATGGGACAAAAGAATTCTCATACATTGATAAGTATCCTATTAAGATGACAAGATCTCTGAAAAGCAGGTAGTAGAATTTGCAAGGCATTTATTAAGTGCATATATAATACTCATATCATATGATAACAAACCATCATGTACTTATGTTTGATTTCTATATGTGCAGGACTTCCCTCCAAAAAATAACGTCATTGCAAAAAGTAACTAAATGTACACAATTTTTTTTACCCATGTTTAGTGTTCAGAATAAAGTACTCATGTGTATGACATCACTTTTGGACATGGGGCGTCTACAAGAGGTAACTTTTTAGAAGCTCATGCAACAATATGTTGTTGAAAAACTATGATAGACACATGAAAACATAATAAGGACAGCCAAATGTCCATTAGAAGCCAACCAGTGGTATATGTATAGAGGTAAAGATATACTACACGCTTATGCTGAGAAAGATGCACATTTCCAAAGATCCCTAGTACCTAATGATCACATAAAAATCATCATTTGACAGAATAGACATGTATCGAGCACCAAGTCGTGCAAGGCAAAGCACTCGACTCAACTGGATTGTTTAGCCAAACACGATAATTGGAGGGAGGGACTGTTTGCAACAGCAATACTGTTCACAATAGGGCCACAGGGAGGTAGTGGATAGATACAGGTCATGACATAGCTGAAACTCTTTGACACTCTCAGTTTTCAGCTGCAACATATACTTTCCAGGTGCACCCGCGGAAAACTACAGCAACATGGCGGAAAGGCTGGCTAAGGAACCGCGTCAGCAATCTTCCTAGCACGAGCTTACACTCGCCAACTTGTCATCTTCACTGAGCTTCATCCATTCCCAGAATGGCAATAATATCTTGAGATTCTGTAATTCTGAAGAACCTTCGAACACCACGAAGCCATGGTTAATGTTCCTCACCCAGAACATGAGGTGACAACATTCTGGATGTAGAGCTCGAGAGGATAGACGGCAGGGTAAATGATTTTCAAGCTCAGAAATCTGCAAAGAGACGACGCTAGCATCATTCTCATAATAGCAAGAACATCAACCTGCAGAAATTCTAACTAGACATGAGACAGGCATACCCTGACGTGGACAACACTGTAGTAGCATCAAGATGGGCAAAGGTGGTTGCAGGAGCAGGATCTGTCAAGTCATCAGCAGGCACATAAATAGCTTGAACAGGAAGTAATAGAACCCCTTCTTTGTGGTGGTAATCCTCCTGCAGTCCTCCAAGATCGGTAGCAGGCAGTGGGTTGGTATCCCACAGCAGATGGAATACGCAAGCAGAGAGAGACACCTCAGAGTTCGCCTGACAGATATATATAATATAAGATACTAAATGTACTACAGTTTTCAGCTTTAATGTATGCAGAATCAAGGTAGAAAATACATGACTATATGAGACTGACTGACTAATGTCATCTGCATATCCAATAACATGAATACCATTGCAGGTACTTTCTGGACATCAAAACAGGAGGTGAACATACCTGAGTGAAACGGAAAAATGTTAACATGAAGAGAAGCACATCCCGTCCTTCCGCGATCACGGAAATGCTCAGCAACAGTCAAAACCGGGTCAGCCCAACACGAGCACGAGCACCAGGAGGCTCTCATTCATTTGACCATGGTACAAGAGCGACTTTGCTCTCACTCTGCCACAAAGTAGTACAATATAAGGAAAACTTGCCTAACAGATATGAAACCCAAAAAACACATTAGAAAATCCTGATCATTACCTGCGTTTATCACCAAGCTTACATGACACCACTCTCAATCATTTCCTGTACAAGTCATTACCCTCGCAGCACGTCCTCCAACACCAGCAAAAGACAGAGAAACCACCTAGATGAAGCAGAAAATGAAATAAAAATAAGCCAACATAAACACATGACACACTTTCCCAGCATGCTCATCCAGCTCTGTAAAAACAAACCATGGGGCCTTGGCAACGCTTGTTAATCAGCTCCATGATAGGGGACAGTCCACCCCTGCACCACCAAAGAGACCACTTTTACCACCTCTTGGTAAGGTGCAAGAAGATCCACGACCTGATAGAAGTAGAAGCCTTGTGTTAAAACTATGCACCATAATCCTTGAAATATGAAATGAACCTAGCAAACTGAGACAGACACACACTTCCAAAGAGGTGCACTTGATTCCAGTAACAAGAATTTGCTGCTCTGTAGCTTGCTCGACAAAGGCTGGGGCTTCACGATGGATGGGGAGGAAGTGATTTGTTTCTATAAAAGCAAGGTGCAATCAACAAAACAAAAATATGAGCACATCGTTTAGTAGTGCATATGTAAATGTTAAAAGTAAAAATCAATGTCATGCAGATCTTACTTATATCTCCTCTCATCAATCAGGCTCGCCTATAACATTGATATCGCTGCCCAAGCTGCTGCTACCAACAGGGACCTAGAAACAAAAAGCACATCTGGAGACATGGTTTGGTCGCTTGGAAGATGGTGCAGCACGGTAGTTAAGAGATCTAGCAACAACTAGGATCAGATAATGTAAGCATCTAGAGCCTACAGACCCACACAGATAGGCACAAAGCTTATATACGCAGCTGTAAATAAAGTCATTTCATGTGTGCCAGTGACTTAGTATGAGTTTATAGTAGTTAAACCATAGAACACATCAATAATGCAAGCCACCAAAGCTGCATGTGCCCAGATAACTTGATTAGATGACACAAAAAGATGGGAAAAACTTTCAAAGATGTTTATACTTTTATATGGCTATATGAAGTTTCTTTAGTAAATCCTTTATCAAACTATCGAATGGCAAATAATCTTGATAATTATGAGACTATTATAGTATGATAAAAACAGATATAGAATGGATCGGCATTTTCTAATTTTACTAAAACCATGATAGATAATGCTTACAGGCATATGGATTACCAACCAAATCAGTACAGCATACTATGGATAAAAACAGTCGTAGATCTACAAAAGCAACTGACTGGACAATAGATGGATCCGTACGTCTAGATCAAACATAAAACCCCACCGTGTTCGCCGATTCGTCGAGATAGACATCCGAGTATATCAGCTCAAAAACATAAAGAAAGAAACGGGAAATTAGAAATGGGCTTACAGTGATGGGAGAGCCGGTGTTGAGAACACGCTGGCCACGGACGAGCTCCCTCTGTCCCGTCCATGGCGACGGTGCGGACCATGTTCTCCCCGAGATGCTGCGCCACCTCGAGCACGAGTGCGGGCGAATGTTGTTGTCGAGCACCTCGAGCGCCGTCAGGGATCGGGGGCAGCCCCTCGTCGAAGCGCACGTCCACGACGGCACCGATGACCTGGCAATACCTGGCCGATGGCGCCGGCGCCGGTGAACTCATCGGTGATCTTGCCGCCACCGGTTGTCTTGCCGGTGGAAGGAGGCAGTGGAGCGGCGCGGCTCGGGCCGCGGCGGAGGAGGCGTAGGCGGCTGCGCGGCTGAGGCATGAAGCCCGTGGGGACGGCGGTGGTGAGAGACGCGCGGGCACGGGGACGGTGAGGGCGGAGCGGAGGCGAGAGGCGGAGCGGAGGACGGATGAGAGGGCCCGGCGCGTGGCCATGGCCGGCGGCGAGGGGTCCGGATCTAGGTTTTCTCAGAATGGTGTGGTGGGAGGGCGGTCTCGGCTCTGCGGGAATGGTGGTAGGGGCTTTGGGGATCGGGGCTGGGGGTGGGGAATATGGAGGAGGGTGGGGAGGAGAGGGATTCGCGGTGGACCTGGTCCTCGGTGGACCGAGAAGAGTGCAGCGTGTTTGCTGGATCTGTCAGTTTTGGTGACTCTGTAGGGCGCTTTTGCTTTGTACACAAGGCACCTACAACCTGATATCCCCTCCCTTCCGAAGTTCCAACTTTTTCAAGTCAAAAATATTTAAAGTTTGATCAAATCTATATGATAAATCATAACCTTACTAAACAAAAATATATCATTATATTGTTTATTAATTACGCATTATACTACACCTATTTGATGCCATAAATCTTTATATTTTTCTAAATGTTTGTTAAAGGGAGGATGCTTTTACTCGCCAAAAAGAAAAACGTGAGGGCTGCGCCGCCGCCTCCAACCCCAGGGCGCCGCCGGCCTCCCGCCGCCCACCACCGCTGGTCCCTCCCTCCTCCCGCATCACGCACGGCGCGTGGGGATCCATCGCTTTTTAATAGCTTTTTCTAGCAGATCGAGTCTTCGAGGTTAAAAGTTTCTCCCGAGATCCAATCGAAGAAATTGGCTACGCGCGTATACGCCGCCAAGATCATCGATGGAGCAATGGAGCATGTCGCTCCTCACGTGATGGCAAAGACGAAGACATCACCATTGATGGATAATAAGGTACTTCCCGCCCTTCCTTTGTCTCGTCATAGGTTCTTTGGTACCATGACGATGGGCTAGTGAGTATTTCGTCGCAACCAGTATCTATCTCGATGTCGGGTTGGACTGTAGGTCGGTCTCTCATGACGACTATCGGTGAAGGCAAATAACGATGAGTTCGACGACGAATCGCTGGCCCACTTTCATCATGTTCGTATGTGGAGTTTTTAGCAGCTTTATTCCTCTTTTACAAAAGTGACGGGTATGAGGATGACTGCTGCATGTCGTGGATGGCCCTCGTTCGCTCAGACGGAGCTTGCGCGTCCGCGTAGATATCCGCTTGGGATGCATGATCCTAGATGCTGGAATTTATGGCTTTTCTTTTCAATGTTTCTGTCTCCCATCAACGAAGGTAGAATAGTCTGCGTTTTACTTTTCAGTAATGAGAGGATGTAACTCGCTTTTAGTGTTAATGGAATTTTTCCTTTTCACAGAGAAAAACCTGTAATTTGCGTGGTTAACTATAAGGACTAGGTAGAACGCCTCGCATAGCGCTCAACGTGTAGAAGTACTCTCCACAGATTTTCTCCAATTCCTTGACTTCGGAACATTCCACAAATATATCTTGTCAAGCATGTCATACCAAGTACCACTGGGTAGAGACAAAGGACTAAGTGCAGATTTCAAATTCTTTTTATCTAGTCATCGTTTTAGTTTTTGTGCAAAATGGAAAAAAGTGAAACAGTGTGCTACATTTAGAGAGAGCGGTGGATTTTATTTTTATACAAAAATTACAATAAATTGAAGATTTTCTTTTGCTACTTTTGGCTCTACCTAGCTAAAAACTGTTATAATTGGAATAAGAGGAATCTTATATCCAGAACATGAGTTCCTTTTAGTCCTGGTAGATAAAATGTTATGTACAACTAACTCCATGGAAATAGGATCTCATCAAGTTACACAACCTCCCATAAGAAACATGAATATAGTTCATAGCATTTTTAAAGAGTTGACTTACAGTAACCAATAATGTGTGAATAGAACATGGAGCTTACTTTCTGTGATATGGTACAGCACTGATAAACATTTGTACTAAAAATAAACAAAAGGGTCACTATATTTTGACTGTTAAGTATGTTGAAGAAGGTTACAAACTGTATAAGCTATCCAAATCAAATCTAAAGTGACAAGTGCCGGAAGGTTGGCAAAATTGTAGTCATACCATCCTCACTGTGCATCTGTACCTAAAGTTTGCTAAGAAAAAAAAAAAAACCTCACAGTCAAAGAGCTTCGTCAGGTTGCCTTGGAATGGAAAACTGCACATTCATATGATCTGAAGGGTTTTGCAAGTAGGTTAACATGCTCTTCAGTCAAGGCCTAAATCAAAGGTAAAAGTGTTACCAATTGTACTATATATATTCAGATAAAGAGTGCAAAGACCAAATGAACCAATTTGGTTTGCATCTAACCGAAGTAACTAATACTGAAAAGGAAAAAGGAAAAAGGAACTGAAAATGGTACTGACAGAAAATGCAGACGTGCCATGTTTTTGATTAAATAAAATGGTAAGAACACAAAAACCCAGACATGATGTCATTTTTTTCTACGATACAAGAACCCTCATATATAGAACTCTAACTCTAAATATGGTACTGACAGAAGTGAAAGAACCAATGAGTAGTTCTAATTTCTAAACATCACATGGCTTATTATAGACTGACAAAATCTATCAAACATACAGTCTAATTCAGTCATTGTATATAGGATAGAAATTTGAATTCAATGATCTTTAGCACAGCTACACAAAAATACTACAATATTTAGCAGCAGCTATGACCAATAATCCAAGTAAATAGTGTATCTTCGAATGAGGTAAAATGGCCTTGCAAACTATACCTGATCTTTGAAATAAGCAACATATCTCTCAGCACACATCTCTAGTCTTTTCCATTTGAAGGAGGGATATCATAACTGCGGCGCCACTCATGAACTTGTTCTTTGCCAAAACCGATCTGCAGTTTCTGTTTATTACAAAGCCTGGTAACACACCATACCTAGAAATGTCAAGGGATAGTTCAAGAGATCACAACCATTATAATTGTATAATTAGCAAATCAAAGAATATGGAGAAAGTATTACATCCGTTCATTCAATTGCCAAGCTGTAATGAGTTATGACTGAATGGACTGTTTTTTGTCTCCTCATTGTATACCACCTGTGAGCTTTTTCACTCATTATGCATGATAATTGGGATCAGTAAAAGATATAACACATCAGCATGGATTTCTCAGGGCACTTGATACACATGCTAGAAGAAATTACTGAACGCTTCATAAAGGAAGGATATACAAACCTCTTGCGCGCGCTCGATGCATCATCATGGAAGCATTGCAGTCATCTGAGCACGGATCAGTGATGAAGTATATATTACATCGATTGGGATATGCATATCCTTTTACATGGCCTCAATGGAATTGAAGGGGCTATATGCCATGTGGCTGACAATTACACGAAATTAGACACATGGGAAACAGTCATACGGAATTACTAATCATATGGAATTAGCAGTGGCAGGCAAATGCCGGCCGAGCAGCAACAGTTCACCACCACACCCAAAAAAACACATTGAGCGTCATCATGATAGAAAAAAAAATAAATATTTTAAATCTGAGACTTCAACTTCAGGGACATTTTATCGAACAACATACCTGCACTAACATGGCGGGCGGCCCTCTTCATGGGGAGGGCGCCGGGCCAAAGCCGCTCGCCGGTCGCCACCACTTTCGGGGATGGCGGACGCTATGGGACCTGTTGCCTCACAGTCGCAGGTTGGCGTCGTGGTGCCTGTGCCCACACCGCGCGCGCAAGAAGATTCTAATGCTAATCAATTGGTTCAAACTTTATCAGAAGCAATTGCAATTGTAGAACATTTGCTGCCCCTCAAGGCGATTACCAGATAGATGAATTCTTCACCTGACGTGGTCCGGTTTAGGACGTTGACGAAGCCTAGATGGATGACCGAGCTGCTGCGGAGGGCACCGCCACCAAAGCACCGACGAGGTGGTCGGGAGGCCGGAGGCCGGAGCCGCCGCACACGGCGGGGACGGCGGCAGCAGCCGCCCGGCCGGGCCGCCGTCGGGTTGGAGGCCGGGAGCGGGGTGTCGCTGCGCCGGTGAGGCCGACGCCGCATGGGGCGGGGTCGGTGGCAGACGGAGCGCGCGGGTGCTGGGAAGCCGCCGGTGAAGCGAGAGTTGTCGCCGGTTCCTCGAGCGAGGAGAGAGGGGGGCAGGCAGGGGCGGCCGTCGTGGGCGGAGGTTACGGGTGGATCACGAGGTGAGCGAGGCTATTATTAGCCGGGCAGTCAGGCAGAGTTATCGCGAGGAGGCGGGGTCATTAGCGCCGTAAGTGAAGCTGGGATTAGGTAAGCAGACGATGACATTTTTTTTTATAGTAAAGATATTATATTTTTTTAGGCGTAATAGTATATTCATTTACATTTAAAAATATGTTGATATTAAAAATCAAAAACTTTATAATTTAAAACGATTAAGAGAAGCCTGTGCAAGTCAAACTAACTTTAATTTTAATCAAATTTATCCTAATTAATATTAATATTATGTTTACAGCTATAATTCTATATTCTAAAAATATATTTAGAGTTGATTTAATGGTAATTGTCTTGTTAGCATCACAAAAATGCTAATACTATTTATGTGATTCTAGTCAAACCGACGTGTTTGGCTCACGGAAAAAAGAATAGACGCAGAATTATTTGAAGAGAGTTGTATATGAGCTTAGTCATGACGTTTAGTTCCCATCGAGGGTCCAACTTGTGAGTCATCAAGTCATCCTCTTTGCACGCGAAAACACATCAAGTCGCTCCTCAAAACAATAGGATGAACTCATTCTATAGGCCCTCCACAAACCAAACAGGAGCAAATCACTTGTTTTTTTGTGTGGATTTGAAAACACCAACTAGGATTTAAGAAACTATGACGATGTTATTAGCGCTCACAGTGAGATGTAATGTAAGTAAAGGAAAGGATGTGACATGAAACCTATGGTGAAAATGTTTGGAGTTCGAGATCTACTATCCTTTAAATTATGTGATAAAATAAGAGCTAGTTTGCTAGCTTAATCATTGCAACATTGGAGGTAATCCTTAAGCAATACTTGTCGCCTCCACCAACACTGATTCTGAGAAAGTCATTAGTTCGAGGGAACCAAACTGTCTATTAGTTTCGGTAAGGATTTTGCTTGCTAGGAAGCTCACCTATCACCAAGCGCTCAACTATCCTATAGTTTTCTCACAGGGCGAGGCGAGGCGAACTAGGTCCAGGTTCCAAACACATCCTCTCGTGCTCTCTCCAAAGTAAATATTGAAAATGCAACACATCTAGCAACACATAAACATGAAGCCACCTCTGTGTCTAAATTGGTTTAGGATATTCTTGGATATCCTCCGTCTAAAAAACATGCAACTCGTGGTTGCGTCCCAGGCAAAAATAGTTTGCGTTTCACCAAATTTCTACTAAATAATATTCATATATCATAACTCCAAATATATTTTATTAATAAAATACATTTTATAGAAAATATCAATATATATTTTTGTATTCATAATTAACTAAACTCCAAATACTAAATCATGACCTTTGCGTTAGAATTGTATGTTTTTCCTCGGCCGAGGGAGCCAATGGTGCTTACATATCGCCGTGGATGCAGATGCACACAAAACTTTTCGAATATCGCTGAATAGGGTTCAATTTTCACCATGATAGTGACTCAAATCTATATATCTACGAGATGGCCACCTCTCTCTAATTTGCTCTAGCTTCATCGATGGGAGTGATACCGAATCGACTCATTATGATTTTTAGTTCCCGTGGTTAAGGTTCTCCTTGACAAAACTTTGTTCCTAGCTTTTTTCAACTCGCTCAATTAAAAGCTCAACAACATGAGCGCATACGGGCAAGATCGCTTCTAAAGTCAAACAAATATAAAAATATAGTGGAGCTGAAGCCCTTTTATAGAATCTTTTTGCTATTTTGTGATTTTTTTAAACTAATTACAGGATTAACATGTTTGTTTTATTTTTCAAGAATAGCACATTTGGTGGCGCTTTTGCCAAAGGCGCCTAAATCGATCAGGCGCGCTATGCATGGCGGCCACGCCGCCACGCCGCACCCGCCGACTGGGGCGGACGCGGCGCCGCCTTGTGGCGCCCAAGGCCGCATGAGCCCCGCCCTCTCCTCCTCGCCCCACGCGCTAGGGGGCCAGGTGCCCGCCCGCCGCCCGAGCGCCTCGGCCCGCGCCCGCCCCTGATTATACCTCGAGAGGCCCCGCCCGTGATTAAGCCCCCGCCATCATCGGGCCACGGGGGGGCTCCATCACCCGAGCCGGGCGCCATTGGAGCCTCGACCTCCAAAGTTCCATACAAAGACATTGCAAGGTAAACCTCTTCTCATTTACTTTTCTAGTGTAAATTACATTTGTAATTATTTGTAGCTATAATGCTTAGATTAGTTTTGGGTGTCAATTTGGTGAGAGACCGTATAGGTATTTCTAGCTTAGTTAGGTTTAGCGATTTGGTGTTAGACCTTATAGGTAGTTTTATTTATTTATTCTAGGTAGCTAGGTTATGATACTTAATTTGCAATATTTCGAGTTCACAAGATGAGTGATAGTTCGCGGCATGAGTGATAGTTCGATACATAGCAAATAGATAAGACAACATTCTTCACTACATATTGGCATGCAAGTATGAATTCGCCGATCAACATCAGAATCAAAACATAGCCTGAAGCAAGTCATCGTCACAATCACACTCCTCCACAAGAACCTCATTGCTCGACTAGTCCCCATTAATTACCTCCACCCTACATTTTCGTCTTGTAGGGAGGCCTCAATCTCATCGGGCTACTTGAGTAGCTTGGGACCACCACTCTTCGTCATCTTGCATTTGCGCTTTTGTTAAGCCTCCTTATCTTGCATTATGCCTTCTTCGCCTCATCTTGCATTTGCGCCTTCTTCGCCTCATAAATCTCATCGGCTACTTGAGCAGCTTGGGACCGAAGTCATCATCATTGTCCTCCACATCAACGACATGTGGATCGAGGCACTAAAATCATCATTGCAAAGAAAGCAACCCTAAACCCCAAACAATAAATAACTAAATTAATCATATGATCCACCACAAAAAAATCACTAACCCTAACTTGTAAATCCACATGGAACTAAACAAATATGAAACTAAACCTTACATCCACAGGGAAGTAATCTAATTCTCCTAACCCTAAATCCCCATAGCTCCACCAAAAACATTCTTCAACCAAACCCTAGCCCCGAACCCCTAGCCACCAACCCACCATCAATCCACCATGAAAATGAAGGAAGAGAGGAGCAATACCTTCACCGAAAGCAAAGGATGGAGGAGGATTGGGAGGGGAGACCGCCGCCGGCCGATGGGGCGCCGCCGCGCCTCCCGTAAGCCTTCCTCCCTAGCCCGGCCAAAATAGAGGGAGAGTGAGGTTGGGAAAGGACCGATTCTAAGCGCCGCTGGAGGGCTCTATCTTGACCTTTGTGGCCTTCGCCAATCCCAGGCCACAAAGGTTCGCCACGTCGCCTCCCAGCCGGGCGGCGGTGCCGTTTTGAGGCGCCGCCATGCATGGCGCCAATGTATTTAATGGCCCAGCACACAAAGCCGTCACCAAATGTGCTATTCTTTTGAAATAAAAACAACCCGCGGGTTAATCCTAATTATTTAAAAAGCTTAAAAAAAGATTCTAAAGATGTATACTGTACTGTTTTGCTAAGTCAGACCCTATATATAAAAAAATCAAGGATTTGTTCGTTCAGTTTTGAAAGGTGCTTTTGCAGTCCAAAAGTATAGGTTGACCCTCAAGTTGTTTTTTTACGAACAACTGCTTTCACATTTATATTTTTTTTTTCTAATGTGTCGCAACTGTGTTATGGAAGATAGGAGGAGATATCTTTTACTCACTCCATTGCATTGAGATTGTCGTTTCGACTTTTTTGAGTACCATACTTGACCATTCATTTCATTCAAATTATTTTAGTAAATCATTAAATAAATAAATTATAATTATTCTATAATGATAAAATAAGTTATAAAAAGGTAAAAAAAAATATTGAGCTCTTTTACTATAATATTGTAAAAATTTCAATAATATTTTTGTATTTTATTTAAAATAAAATGAATGATCAAACAAAAAAGTATAATTGTTGAACCATACTATATGATTTTTTTCCACCCCACATAACTCATAGCCCACTTCTCACAGCTTCTCATCTCACAACTTGCAAATACCTTTAACCTCGTTATTAGCACTTCTCGTGGAGAATTATCTTACACAATTGGTTGGCAATAAATAAATAAAATAAAAATTAAAAAAATCTTACATAATCTGGAAGCGGAAGAGCTAAAAACTTGCCATCCCAGTGATCCCACACGGCCGACACCCCCACGTTGATTATTGAGTTAATACCTTTCTGTTGTCTCTCGGCGCGCGCCACCACCACCGCGCCATGCCGTTCTCCGCCACCGCCGCCGGCGCCTCAAAACCCCTAAACCCGCCGCCGCAATCAATGGCGTCTCTCCTCTCCTCCCGGAAGATTCCAAATCGCTGTCCGTCACCACCTCATCGCTCTTCCTCTCCTCCATCGCCTCGCTCCCTCTTCCCACGCGTTATCCATCCCCACCTCCGCCTCCACGCCTCTCCCGCCCGTCCCGGCCCTCTGTGCCTCCCACCGCGCTCATCC
This sequence comes from Hyparrhenia diplandra, assembly GCA_015847255.1. Classification (NCBI taxonomy): domain Eukaryota; kingdom Viridiplantae; phylum Streptophyta; class Magnoliopsida; order Poales; family Poaceae; genus Hyparrhenia; species Hyparrhenia diplandra. Next base: position 76,260 of record JADLZK010001376.1, on the reverse strand, counting down.
TGGCTCCCGCTTCCTCGTCGATGCCTTCCGCCATGCCGGGGACTTCTCTGTCGCCTACTTTCTCTCGCACTTCCACCCGACCACTACAGTGGCCTCGGCCCTTCCTGGCGCCGCGGCCTTTGCTTCTATCCGCGCCAACCGCGCACGCCTCGTCTCATCCGTGCTCTCTGTCCCGCCTCAGCTTTGTCGTCTCCCTCGATGTCGGTGTCCGTATCACCGTTGATGGGTGGAGCATCACCGCCGTGGACGCCAATCACCGCCCCGGTGCCGTCCAGTTCCTTTTCGCCTCCCCTGGGCCGAGCGCCGAGAGTGTATGTATTACACCGGTGACTTCCGTTACACAGAGTCTATGACGCGCGATCCTAACCTGCTGGAGTTCGTCCGTGCTGATGCGGTGTTTCTGGACACCACATACTGTAACCCCAAGTTTACATTCCCTTTCGCAAGAGGATTCTGTGGATTACGTAGTGAATGCAATCAAACGTGTGAAAGAGGAGACTTCAGCATCAGGAGAGCGTGTGCTGTGTCTAATCGCGACCTATGTGGTCCGGCAAAGAGAGGATTTTGCTGGAGGTTGCACGGCGCTGTGGGTGTTCAATCCATGTGGACAGTAGGAAGATGAAGATTCTGACAATTTTGGGGTTCGGTGGGGAGAATGGCGTTTTTACTGAGGATGCAACAGGGACCGATGTGCATGTTCTTGGGTGGAATATCTTAGGGAGACTTGGGTCCTACTTCCAGCCCGAATTTTGTGAAGATGAAGGAGATCATGATTGAGAGAGGGTATCGCGAGGCTGTTGGGTTTGTACCAACTGGGTGGATGCATGAAACCAAGAAGGAAGGTTTTTGCTGTTAGGGTGAAAGATTCACTGAAATCCATCTTGTTCCCTTACAGTGAGCACTCAAGCTACAATGAGTTTAGCATGATTATATTAAGTTTTTGCGCCCAAAGAGGGTGATCCCTACTGTTGGAGTGGATGCTGGGAAGCTTGATAGTAAGGGAGGCAGTTGCTCTGCAGAAGCATTTTGCTGGGTTGGTGGATGAGACAGCAAACAAACAGGATTTCTTGATGGCATTCCATCGTAGGTCGATAGATGCTACTCATAGCTGCAAAAGATGTGGTTGCTAAGTGCTCGAGCCAGCATGATGGGGGGAGGATGCTTCTTTGTTACCAGCAATCACTTCTGCTTCTGAACAACAGGATACTCTGAGGGAGAAATATTACGCAGGAAATGATTAAGAACTATCAGATTTTCTACCCTCGTGGGTCAGCCTGGAACAGGTCACGGACCTGCTGATGAGTTCAGGTGGTGATGTTGTTAAAGCGGCATCTGATTTTTTTGCCGGGGAGAGATTTCTTTTTGAAAAAGCAAATGCTTCATGTAATGACACAAAGTCAGAGAAAAAACCACTCTTCTGATCATGGGACTTGTGCTGATGTAAGTAGTCAGCAAGAATCTCCTCTGTTTTTTACAGAAACCAGTGGAATACTCTGCAAAACTGGTAAATTTGTCTCCTATGAAAATGAAACAAAAATACTCTGAAAAAGGGAAATAAGAGGGGTTCCAGCACTACCAACAAGCCAAAAAGAAAAAAGGCGATTAACTTCTTCAACAGAATCTGGTGGGCGCAAGCAGTCCACAATTACAAATTATTTCATTAGAGCTACAGAAGCCACAGAAGCTGCTTTAAAAGGGGTAGGACTGAAAAAAGTAACTGTGGAGGCACATCAAAATAATGTGGAAAATGGTAATCAGTTAGCTGATACTGCAAGAACACAAGATCAGAGTGTAGACCAGCTTCTCCAGATTGTAGATGGGAGCATGTCTAGAGAATATGCAGTTTCTTTGCTTGAGAAGGCAAATGGAGATGTGGCTGTAGCAGTTGACATATTTTACAGTTCAAGTGAGAGTAATAACAATGTAATTGGCGTTGATAAGAATATTGTGCTGCAGAATGCACAAAGTGAAACTGTAGATAAATGTAGTAAAACAGACTTGGCTAGTGATTCCTGTCAGGCTACTCAAAGATGTCAAACTTACATGTAGGGGACTTCTTTAGCGCATGCAGATTCTGCCAATACATCACTGCCAACTGAAAAGTATCTACCTATTGAGCATGGTTAGCTGCTTATTCTTGATATTCTTTAGCATCTTATTTAATAGTTAGTCATCCCATATGTATCTGCATTTCTGCAGCTTGCTGGACAGCAGGACAGCCTGCACCATACTTTGCATTTGGCTCGCACATTTGATTTGGTTGAAAAGGAAAAAAGGAAAGATCAAAGTTACCTCAATGTTTTGCAACATGTTTTTAGGAGGTTTCTGAATGTTTACCTCTTTGATTGTTCTATACCTGTTGATTGTCCACTGTATATGTTCATTACTGGGTGAAATGCTTAACTGTCTTACCTTCCTCGAATGCAGTTTGCTTGCCTTATCCCCTGACGATGTTCTACCTGCTGTTTATCTATGTACTAATAAAATTTCTCCTGACCATGAAAATATGGTAAAAAGTACCTAACCTCTTCCCCTACAGTTACTCTTTGTTTACCCACTTCTTTCCAAGGTCCTCTTTGGAATACGGAAATCTGGTAGGAATTTTTGTAGGGAAAGGAATCCACCATCACTATATATGATGTTTCCTTAGAAATTCATGTTGAATGCTGTATAACTAGCTCCAGGAATGGGAGGTTATCCTGGGAAAGGTCTTATATGCCCCTGTATGATTTTTGGTGTATATATTTTGATTTTTTGTAATCATATGCCAGTGCCTGTTCGCAACATTTTTTTTTTTTTGGGCAAAATATCTTATAAATGTCGTCGTACATACATACATACAATGATAATTCCTTTTAACAATAATCGATTACATCACTAAATTTACTGCTGATGATAAAAATAAAAAGCCTATATGCCATGCTAATTTCAGCATGATGCATCACAAGATTAGGGCTTCATCAATACGGGTGCGTGCATCACTTTTTGTTGTCAACGGCCATGTCTTGACCACTCTGCTCCAGCACAAGGTTATTTAGTCATTTAGATTTGAAGAGTGCTCACCTGCAGTATGCAGATTCACAAGGAACAAATTCACATACACATTTTGTTCTATAAATTACATATTTACCTTAAATAAAGTATTCACACTACCAGGTCCCAATCAATTCAGTGGCAAAACCATTACTTGTGTCAACAACATTCGATAAAATAGGGACAAAATTTTTTGTGTCCACTATCAAACTACTATTTTTTTCAAAAAAAAAAAAAAAAATCTATACTAGGCTTCAACAAAGGTAAACACTGCATGGGAAATTCAATGATTTATCATGCAGGAGATTTCATCGACCATGAGAAATCTATAATATTTTTTTTTCTGAATATACTAAATCAATATTCTTGTCTCAAATCAAAAGACCAACTGTGGACATCCTGTAAATGAACCATGTGGACTGCACAACAGCTGAACAGCAGGGAGTTTTTTGCTTCTTTTCTGAACACACTAAAGAAACTGAACCGCTGCACTGCACTAGTAGTATTCACTATTCAGTACCAAAATTCCAGCTTTGTGTGCTGCTGTGGAGTGGCCTGCGACCACAGGTAGGGCTGCCGTGTCTAGCAGCTGGGCACACGTCCCTGACTGTTGGCTGCCTGGAGCCTGACCCGGCCAAGGTGGGAGCAGCCCTGCAGAGGAGGCTGCCAGCGGTGGCGGCTGAGGAGGGGCTGGGGCAGCCCAACCCTGGGGTGCTTGGGCGACCAGCGCCGGAGATGATTTGGGGGAACCAAAAAACGAGGTCATCCGGTAGAGCATCGCCGGATCTATCCGTTCCATCCATAACCTTGCTGGAGTGCTGGCCGCGGTGGCTGGGTGGGCGGCGGCACTAGAGTTTTTGGAGGAGGAAAGGGTGGCATGAGAGAAAACGTTGGGGAAGGGCCAGACAGTCAGAAGCAGTCATACGGAGAAAGGAGAAAAAGAAACAAATCGGTATTTGTGTAACAGTTGGCAGTGGTGGGTAATTTTCCCCTTAACTCCATGAGGAATTACAAAAGTCAAGGTTCTGGAGTACCACTTTATGAGCTCCACTCCAGCTTTTCCACGCTGGAGCAGAGTGGAAAACCTTAGAATGGAGGGGAAAGGACTATAGTATTGGGTTGGGATGGATACTTCAAGTAGATTTGTATCAAAACTTAATTCCATAAAAGTATACATTTGCTATACTTTATGCCTTATAAACATCTGTTGCAGTGAAAGGTACTATTCAAAGTTATGTTTCTGAGACCCCATGATGTCCAAAACATCACATATTTTTGGTTGGAGGAGTACATTCCCTGATCATAATTTTTTTATTATGAATAATCTGCATATCAGTAATGGACAAATTGATCATATTTTTTTCTGGTTGATCAGTATTAATGAAAAACACGCATTAAACCTTTGCTCAAAAGATTGTAAAAGTTTGAATCTTGATATGTGTCGCTCCTTATAAACCGACTGCCGGGAATAGTTTAGGAGTATGATGCTCTAAACGTCACACATTGTTTCCTTGCTCATCTTTTTTTCTCTTTTAATATAGTTTTGTTATGTCTTGTCATAGGACATGTGTATACATTAACCCCATGTTTGTTATTGAAGCTAGGAACTGAACATTGGTGGGAGTCTTGTTGTAACTGCTCTGGAGGAATCATTAGGAACCAGCAGATCTAAAATACATGAAATGTACAAAACTTACGGTGATCTTGGTAAGTACCAACTTGTTATCACATATTGGTAGTATAGAAGAAAAAGGCTTCTAGTGTAATCTTTTGCAATTTTCTTTGCAAAAGTGAAGACATGGATTCATTTGCTAGACTTATGGCAAGATCTGACACCATTGTGTAGTTTCATTCATTGGCTGTTCCTGATTGAGTTGCCATTTATAGTAACAAGTATCAACAATGGATGAATTGTAATTTGTAGGTAATGTCGCGCAAGAATGTCGCCAGAATCAAACACTACTTGCTCCTCCCGCCCTCTCGATACGTGATGTATATTCCACGCTTCGGAAACTAAGGTATTACTTAAAAATTAAAACTACCTGCCAGTAGTCCTTCATATGAATCTTGCCAAGCATTTCAATGATTTCATGCAACTGAAGATTGCTTTTATATGAATGGCTAAATTTCAATCATAGTACCCCTACAGATATCATGTAATGTAACAACAATTTCTGATTATTCTGTACTTTCCATTTTGTGACATGATGTGCAATCATACGATTGACAGTTCATAGGGAAAAGCATTTTCTGATATGTTATTACAGAGCAATGGATATGACAAATACCATGTCTCGTCCAGTAGAATCTGCTTAGGTTTGACATAATACTTTTTTTAACATTTTTTTTTGTGCTAGATGCTATGCTGGGGAGGTAGAGAGTTAATAGAAAGGATTGGGTTGGATTATACTTGAATAATGTAACTGGATGTGGCCCTGGACTTTGTTGGTGTGACAGAGCTGTAATGGCAGCTTGACGTCGCCCCCAGCAAGGCAGGGCGCGATGGATACACAATGAATCAATCTAAACCAACTGAATTTTATTAGCTCTTTTTCCTGCCTCGGCTTCTTCTCCTTCTGTTGCGGTTTTTAGTGAATACCTACATGACACATAATAATAAGAAAACCTATCTGTAATGTGCTCAGGTTTTTTGGTTGATGAGAGTAAATTCAACCCTTTGCTTTGACAATAATAAGATTCATATTTTGCATGATGTTGTTTATTTTTATGGGATGCTCTGACAAAGGATTATCTCTGATTCCTCTTTACATTAACACTTTTTTAGTATTAGTGCAATATCAGGTAGTGGAAGTGCTGGGAGGAGAAAAATACTTGTCTTGCATCTTATTCGGTCTTGTAGAGAAACAGAAATGAAATTTCTTGTCAGAACACTGGTGAGCCATCCATTCCTTTGTGTTGTGTACTTTGCAATTTCTATTTGAAGCGATATTGCATGTATGAGGTTGTTGGTTGTACTTTGGCTCCATGTTTTTTGTCTTAATTGCTTATATTTATCTCTCTCATTTTGAAGTTTTCAAGTATTGACTTATTCATTCATTCACAAAAAATGAAATCCTTATATGTTTGCCCTTACTGTGTCTAGATCTACTTTATGGTGCATCTCGCTTTTATTGTTACTCATGCGACATGTTTTCTATGTCTGTTAAATAGCTACAATTTAGTATACGATAGCTTATTCATGTTGCCTTTTTGTTGTGTAACTTCTATTAAGCTCCACCACTTCTGTTCTGTATGTGGCTTTGTTTAACTTCAGGTTAAGTAACTAGCGTATTGGGGCTATGATGAAGACAATATTACCTGCGCTTGCACATGCTGTTGTTTTTGATAGAAACTGCGCAACAGATCCTGTGGTGTCCTTGGAAGGCATAAAAAATCACAAACTACAGGTTTGTATGAACGTGAATTTTCTTTGTGCAAATTATATGTTGGGAAGCCTTTAGCTTGTTCATGACATGACCCTGGTGAACCCATAAGGTGGAGCTTGACTTAGCACAGAGAGGTCTTAAGTTTTTCTTAAAAAAAAAAAAAATTCACCCGATGCCAGCCAATTGGGGTAGCCTTTGTCTTTGTTATCTACCTTTCTGCATGCAGCTCATATCCCATAAGCCTTTGTCTTTATTATCTACCTTTCTGTACTTGGCTATTTTGGCCTTTCTTCTCATAAGTGGAGATATTCCACTAGGGTCACTGCTCAGAGGGGTCCTTTAACATCGCTAAGCCAACACCTGTTATCCAATGACCATTCTCTTGTTGATAATTCTTCGAGGGAAGTTGTCTTGATTGTCTCCTTTACTAGAAAAATTCTTTCTAAATAGAACAGAAAGAACATTTGGAACACTGAATTAGATCCCTATATTTGACTTGCAAAGTGCACACATTGTTCTGAGCCAAAATTTTTTTTTTCTTTTGATCTCCCTTTTTGCGCAGAGTCTTTCAACTGAAGTTGCTGAGGCATACAATGTCCTTCCCCTAATCTAGTAAGTGACTGAACCTATCACTTGAGTCATACATTTATCATGGTAGTATGGTACACAATTTCCAAGCTTTGCTTACATCCTATCTGCTTACATTCCCAAAAAAATAGATTCATCCTATATGAAATTTGTGGATTAACCCAAGCTGTAAGCCTGCAAAAATTTCATCAGGGGCGGATCTAGGAGCAATTGGTTAACTTCTCATTTTGAAAGTAAAATGTCTACTAACTTTAAGACTAACAGGCTAAATTTACGCTAACTTTTCTGGACTGAGTAGATGCACTACTGATCTTCACATACACAACTATGTCTACACAATAAGGTTGAAGTCAAACTGTAATTTGGAGTAATGCTCAAGTTTCAAATCTAACATTATCATTGTGCATTCACCTTTTAAAAGGTGTAAATGCATGTCATTTAGGCATTGTCTCTCTTGAAATAGAGAATAGTTTGCTCCAGCCAACAGTACGGATGACTATAGTCTATTTGTATGTATAAATGGCACAGTGGTAGCTATGATGCTTTGAAGGTGTCATGGACCTTGGGTCCATGGCGATAATCGCCATCTCCCCGAGGATGTTATACCCCCTCTCGCAGGCTTGGTTCTAGGGTAGCAGCCCTAGGCGCTGAGTCATTGATAGAAAGAGAGATTGGTTTGATAATTCATTGCTTAATTCAAACTGCCGAGTACAAGGACTATATATAGCCATTGGCTCTAACAAACTTGAAACTACTCAATCTTAATCTATTTAGGAAACTAGCCATGCGGCTGTTACCAAACCGGACTCTAAAAATAGGAAACTGATTGCTCCATAATTTGAGGGGCTGATGGCCTTGCCTTCTAGTTACTTTCGGCATGGCCGCCCTTTGGCGCCCATGACAGAAGGTGATATAAGTAGTAACGTTTTGTAAGTGCAACTGGCAAATAGTGACAGTTATACTCAAACTCAAAAATTGAAATAGGATGTTTCAAGAGAGGTTACTGATGCTGACAATAATACAATATTTGTCAGGATCTGCTCATTCCTTCTCTTCTGAGAGAAGGCATTGCATTTTCAGCTTCATCCTTAGCAATGGTGCCTGGCACACCTATTCCGCCTATGCTTGCAAGGTATGTACATGTCTGAATTGAGGAAATGTGCTGATGTTTCTATTATAATTATTTGTTTTATTGTTTTTCAGAATTACTAACGGGTTAACTCAATCGTTGAAAGCTTTCCATGGCAGATCATTTACTTGTGAGTACAAGTATGTCCATTGCTCACTGCCTCCCTAAGATATTTTTCTGACTAGAGCTATTTAAATAACTATATGGCTATTTTAACATGAAATTAATTTTTTTTCTGCTTTCTTATAAGCTGCAGGGTTATCCTATTTTCTAAAAAACATGAAATTAGTTTATGAAACAACCCCTGGGCTTCCAGTTGTACCGGTTTCAGAACAGTTTGCCCTGAACCACAATATCTTCCAAGGCTGTAGCTTAAACCTGAGCTTTCTATCACCCTGAAGCCCTGAATTCAGACTCCTGAGATGGAAGAGAATGTTTCAATTTCCTGACCGCTAAAGAGTCAATAACCAAGAAAAGAAATAATTCCTTTATCTTTAGCATAACTTGTCTATATTTGAAGGATCATGAAAACTCTATAGCATTGAGGAACCCAATTGGGACTTGGGAGGGAATATTCCCTATTCATGATGGATGTTGAGCCTGCTAGTTTATATGGTCATTCCTTTACACATGCAAAGTTCAGGTCTATAATTTGTATTGACCAGAAGTAGTTACTTCACCAAGTGGCCCATGTTCAGATCCCCAGTTTATTAGTAACTCTCAGACACAAAAACACTGAAATTTTCTCATTAATGTCACTTCTAGGTATGATGGTCAGCGTGCTCAGATTCACAAACTACCTGATGGATCCGTGCGAATATTTTCAAGGCAAATGAAAGAATCAACTTCCAGATTTCCTGATCTTGTGAACATGATTAAGGAGCTGTGCAAGCCTGAAGTGTCCAGCTTTATACTGGATGCTGAGGTCAGTTTAATTCTGAAGGATTTGTCATCACTACACTTGTTTGCCCTTAAACTTTTTTGTTATGGTTTTGCAAAATCTAGGTGGTGGGAATTGACAGGAAGAAAGGAAACAAGTTGATGTCGCCCCAAGAGCTATCTTCAAGAGAAAGAGGGAGCAAGCATTCCTCAATTTCAATAGAGAACATAAAGGTGAGTATGCGATTTACTAAGCATCATTACCACTTTGGACTGTAAGTATTGTTTTGCATTGTACTTTTATGTGACTATGGCCAATGAGTTTTAGAACTTTGAGGAATTTTTGTAACTGCTTATTAATTTCTCTAATTGATTTGTTATAGTTCACAGCTTTAACTGAACAACATTGACCTAGTTCTCTTCAATAATGGTTATTTATCACTACCAATCATCAAAAATATACATGCAGCAAATTATGCATTTCAACAGTAGATATTGCCAGAGCTCAATAAATCATCCACCTTTATGATAGATAATGTATCCAATTGTCCTTAGCAGAACTTATAATAGTTCTTGTGTTCGAACCAAAAATGCATTGCACTTAACAAACCTAGGAGCATTTTCCTAAGTATGGACACTCATTTTTCATATATTTAACCTAAAAGCTGAGTCCATGCTTTCCCTTAATCAATCTTACTATCCACCTGGTAATGTGTCGCCCACTCTGCAGGTGGACATTTGTGTGTTTGTTTTTGACATCATGTTCCACCTACGGAGAGAGGTAAAAATACTGTACACTTTTTGAGTTTTGAGTCCTTGATGTCGTGGAAATCTCGAAAGGACTTATAAAAAAAACATTCTCTTAGAAAAACTAAGTAGAGATCATCGATTGCTCATTCGCTTTACTCTCTATGGCAGTACTGTTACTAGCTGGATTTGATTTAACTGTATCACATTTCAATTACTAAGTTCTGACATATTTAGTTTGCGGTGATGTACAGTAGCTTATTCTATTTCAAGTCCATAGAATATGAATGATTCAAATTCAGGTTGTGCCTAATGGAAATGGGGGAGATATGAAGTGCAATCTCTGGCTCTCTGCTGAGGCTGCAGTCACCTTGGTTGGCACCAAATCATGGAAAAAACACTTCTAGATTATTCCTTAGTTTACTTCTACTTACTATTAAGTATTAAAACTGAAATTGACTGTGTCAACAGGAACAATCTTATTGTTTTTGTTTATTCTTACATACTGAATTATGAGGTTGGAATTTTAATGGGGGTTACAATACTCAATAGTTTATGGTCTAGACCCTCAACTTCCTTTTAGAATACTTATTATGTTGATTTGGTGTTCAAAATGGAAGGTAATTTCGTAATTGCACCTACGAAAGTGATTGCACTTGATACACTACCATGGCAATATCCACTAAATGCTATAAAAGCAGCTGCATATTATTTCCTTCGTGTATATAACTTTATTGTCTTATTCATAACATCAGGGGTTTTACAGTTTTCTGCTCCTGCAGGCTACTGGATTGCCCTCTTCGCAGAGAAAGAAAGTGTATGTTTCAATATTATCTAGAAGCACTTGCATAGCTCTAATAGGAGAATTTGCTGCTCCTGCTTTGTCGAGTACACGCCTCCAATGGGTGCCATTAAACTTTTTGTGATTTTTCTTTCATTCCAGATATTCATGACTTGTTCCAGGAGAAGCCAGATACTTTGAGTTAGCTCAGCACCTAACTGTAAGTTTCATCTCAGAATGAAGCACTTCCCTTTTCATGCATGCATTATTATTTTCAACATTATTTTGGTACTGTGACACTATGGAGTCACCTTCTAAATCTTAATATGACACTTCTTTTTTCCATTCATTGAGACGTTGTCGATGTTGGGTATCTGACATCTGCTTTTCTTTTTTGTTTAATTTTTTCCGTTAGTTGCACTACTCTAAATTAAAATTTATGCTGTGTAGCCCCTGAAATATAGCATTTCAGTCTTTCAGCAATGCAGCTTTTGTAAATTAGAGATCATATCGAAATCAAATGATACTGTACATTGTGAATGACTTTTAGCATGACTGCATGAACATTCACATCTCCAACCTACAGTTTAAAGTAGACATTATTTGGTCTGGAATAACTTGCACCTTTCTAATTGTCATTGCCATGAACTTGCACAAATGCACAACCTTCATTATTTGTTTACTTTATGATAAGATATGTTCATGCATGCTTGTAATTTCGCATGGATCAATCAATTTCTACCATGTAGGTAGAAGCCAACGAAGCTTCACCAGACAATTCTAGCACTTTGGCTAGGATGAACACATTTTTCAAAAATGCATGCCAGTCTTCTTCTTGAGGGTATAATGTTAAAGACTTTGGATGTCGATGCTGGATACTCTGCTTCCAAACGCTGTGATTCATGGTTAAAGGTACAAACATATTTCAGTACCAAAGTGGTGCTTGATGTTTTTATATTTCCTGAAGCTCAAGCTCCTGAAGTCTTGTGATCTTATCATTATTTTTTGCAGGTCAAGCGTGACTATGTGGAAGGCTTAGGTGATAGCCTTGACTTAGTTCCAATTGGTGCATGGTATGGAAATGGACGAAAGCTGGGTGGTAGGTTTAGTTCCAATCAGCTCTATTTTGAAATTTTTATTATTTTGCCAAACAATCACAATCTAGTGTGCCCGACTTTATCTGTACAGGTACAGCCCTTTTCTCATGGCATGCTACAACCCTGAAACTGAAGAGTTCCAAAGTGTATGCCGCGTTATGTCTGGTTTCTCAGATGAGTTCTATAAAGAGGTATGAATAAATTGCTGCCTGTATGTTTCAGTGGAACTCTTGTTCGTAGTAGCATTACATCTTTAAGAAGAAGATGGTCAGAATTTGCACATGCTTGAATGTGGGGAACTGATCCCTTCAACTTGTTTCTTTTCTTTTGAATGGTTTTGCTATTATAAGAAGGTGGATGTTAATATTATGCGTAAATATTCATGAGTGATTGGGTCATAAGAATGAAGGTTAGGCATTCATATGATAAACTATGGAAATTAGTGCATGATTGTATGATTCTTCATATGATGCAATTTCCTCATAAAGTTAGTGTGTAATTTTATGTGCCTACCTATTTATTTATTATAGATCTCTACTCAGTGGTAGCTGAGATATTGTCTACAGACATATGGTTTGTCATTTTATACTTCAAACTCAAGGCAATTTCGAATAGTGTGTCAGATCTCTGTGCATATGTGTTTGAGAGAAAAAAAAATCTCTGCATATGCAGAAACACCTTCAATGGTTATGGCTTTTGATATTTAGAATTTAATCTACAGATGAAGGAGTTTTATTCGGGGAAAGGATACTGCCTAAGAAGCCTGTTTACTACAAAACAGATGAGCAACCAGAGCTGTGGTTCACCGCAGAACAAATTTGGGAGATCCGAGGTTCAGGTAACGTGAAGACCCTCCTAAAATTCAAAAAAAAAAAAAAAAAGACCCTCCTATTAGCATTTCCAGGGCTTGTTTGTATGGGGATAGTGTGGAAATTAAAGGTTCCACCTCCAATCCAATCTAACAAACGTGGATTGAGTTGGATATATCCGACAATTGCACGTTTGACGAAAAGACGCGCGACAAATCTTTTGACACTAGTTAGTCTATGATTGAACAATAATTATCAAAATACAAACGAAAAGTGCTACAGTAGACCAACCCAAAATATTTCACCAACTAAACACCCCTAAGCCAATGCAATGTCAGTGGTGACACTGCTTTTGTTTTTCCATGCAGACCTGACACGCTGTCTCCTGTTCACCATGCGGCCATTGGGCTTGTCCATCCATCCCGGGGCATCTCAGTGAGGATGCCCAGGTACATCCGTTCAGTTCCAGACCGGAGCCCCGAGGATTGTGGCACGGCCGCCGATATTGCTAGCATGTTCAAAAGCTCAGACCCGGAAGATGGATGTCGGCAGCGAAGGCCAGGAGTAGGGATGCATCATACAAGCGAGGTTGTGCAGGTCGGCCCATTGCATCATCCTTCCTAGCTTGTCCTATGTTTACCCCCAGTTTTGTGTACAGAACGAACCAACATGGTACTGGTGAAATGGTGAAAACTGAAATGGGTGAAAACTGAAATGGATAGCTAGGACAGTCATCATTGATCCCACTGGCTTTCAGTTTTTCTTTGTACACAGAAACTGATGCAGTTGGAACACGGAAAGCAAGCGCATGAATTGCACGTTCGCCAAAAAAAAAAAAGAAGTGTAGCACAAATACATTATAGCACATCCTTTTTTTTTTTTTGACTTCACTATAGTACATCCGATAGCAGCTTTGTACTATTAGCGTTATCCAGCCTATCCCGATCGATCGTCAGGGTTTGATATATATTTTTATTTGTTCGGTCCTGTCTAGCACCGCAAATTCTCCCCGAAAAGATTGCCGGGGAATCGTGGTAGGTGCCTTTGAAAAACGAGGACCTTGTGCATGACGCCTATAACAATAGTCTGGTTGCTTAACTATGTTACGAACCACAAGACGCGGCTACCTATTTAATATTGGCGATTTCAATAATGAGCTTGATTAGAAGTTCTAGAATGAGGATGTTGCCTGCACAAGCATCAGTTATACTCTTGCTCCAGGTCAGACTGCCTCGGACAACGATGGATTTGGTTCATCAGTTATACTCGTGCTCCAGGTCAGACTTCCCCCAGACAACGATCAATTTTGTTGCTTAGCTTTTTTTTGCTTCACATGAAAGCATAAAAAAGAGCCAATTTTCCAACCCAGTTTTAAGAGACTTGACAGCTTCTCATCAGCGAAGCTAGGTCAACGAGCACAGGAAGTAGTCTGTTGTCGAGGCACCAACCATAGTTAGCTTCTCAATCAACTGGTCCAACTTGTCTAAGGGCAGGGGTAAAAGGGTGGTATTTTTTAGAGAAAGGAAGGACAAGTCAAAGCAACAAGGACTCTCCAATTGAGGCCGCAGAGTGCCATGCCATAGTTAGCTTAGCCGTCCTTTTTTTCCTTTACGTGCCTGAATTTTTCAAAGCATGTCATCTACAATATGGTACTATGGTACTAGTACTAGAACTAGCTCGCATCAGCTTTCATGACCTTGTGACGCGTCTTTATACTCGGCTTTAGAATAATCAAATGTCATAATTCTAAGTGTGAAAGCACAAGCTTCACTTGTTTTTATATGCACATATACCCATCGGTCTTTAGAGTACTATGCATATGACCTATATATACTATATATACTCTATGTGATATATATGTCAATATGTCATGACAAAAGTACCATTGACTAGCGCAGGCTAGGCTGACTCAGCATTAATCGAAAGACGCTTCGCTTGTTAGTGGGTAAATATTATCCTACCATGGCGCTAACTAGCTATTTCGCCTCGCAATCATCTAAACTGTATAATTAGTTTAATTTTTTACCTATATTTCGACAAGTCGGCCATACTCTTTTGCATAAAAAGAATTTGGGTGCTAAACACACGACAAAAAAAATCGACTGGTGACGAACGAATGATGCCACAATGTGACACGGTACATACACAAGAGTTCCAAGCTAGCTAAGGGACTAGGGTACACGATCAAGCCAATAGGTCCCTTCTCTTAGCCGCCCTCTTTTCTTTTCTTTTTCTTCCCGTGACAAAAAAAGGCTTCAGGACCATCTCTCATCTCATTCTCATCATCTGGTACACGTTACCTAGCTATAGTACATACACACAGAGTCCAACAAGGCTGTAAACTAACCCACCGTTTAGCCGCTGATCCGATCTACAACCCCTGTTTGGCAACCCAAGAGAAGAATCGGGTACGCTCCTCCACTCCATCCCCTCCGATCGATCGCTTGGAAAAGAAAAATTTTAAAGTTGACACGACAGGCAGAGACCGACCTGCCTGGACGTGGCCTTGCTTGAAACGCCTCTGCTCTCCAGTCTCCATCATCCATCTTCCAGCACAGCACAACACAGCAAATAAAGCAAACGCTTGGATCGGCCGGGGCAGCCAGGCAGCCAGTCAGGCGGCGGCATGATCGCAGCCAGGGGATTTTGTCAACCCGGCTGGCTGTTCTTCCTTTTAAGCCTGACGTACGACACTGCAGATTAAAAAGGGCAATGGCCTCCAATCCAATGCAAAGCTGACAGCCCTCTCCCAGATCGCGCGATCGGCCGGCCCGACCCGGACCCGGACTGGGTCTCTATCTCAGCAGCCCACAGGCACTAGCTCATGTCGCGGACGACGACGACCCGTCGTCGGCGTGGTTGCCGTGTGCCCCGTCCGTCCGATCGCCCTCGTTTCGTCGTCGTCATCGCGATCCTGGTTGTTCTACAGGACCCCCAGGGGTGACAACTGACAATCATGGAGGGAGGCTGGCTTTCCGCAATACGTTGTGTGCCATGTTGCTAATAAAGCAGCAGGCCACAGCTACCTTAGCTTTCGTCGCTGCGCCACCTTTCTTTAGTGATGAACGATGAGTAGTCAGTCTCGGCTGGCCGGCCGGTCTATTCGGTTCCGTTCCATCCGTGGCCCGCGCTGGCTGATGCACGATGCTTCTAGAACTGTGGACGACGATGCGTCGTCGGCCGGCGTACGTATATAGTCCCGTATGTCGATGGATACGTCGGAGTTGCAGGTACTGGTAGTGGTACGGAATGGGTACTGCGGGCGAAGAGGAAGCATGATCGAGGTGTGGAATTGGACTAGCCCTTGCCATATAGCCATGTAAGCCATAGCATAGGCTAGGTGACCTTTGCAACAAGCAAGGTGTTCACGAAGAAAAGCTTTGGAAAGCAGTTGCTTTGCCCTTGGCAAACTTTGACCGCATGCATGCAAGGACTTTAGAAGGAATCTGCACACGTTGGTGAGATCAGTGACGAGTTGCTTCAGCCACAAGATCGATCTTTTTCCTATCCGTCCTCTCCTCTCACCGGAAGGTATGGCTGGGGACGGGAATACGGAACGCAGGTGCCGGTCGGAGAAGATCTGTTCGACTGGCCTTTGCTCTGCATCCGGCCGTGAAAAGTTTTCAGCTCCAACCTGCCGTTCTTGTAACTGTCCTCTCCTGGCTGAACGCCGCACACTGCAGGATTATTTGGAATATATGTTTGGCAGCCTCTGGACACCAGAGTGAGTACCAGACGACGAGACCAGATGAGACCGTCAGACGCACGCGCGTGAGTAGCAAGTACAGTACGACGTGCGTGATTTTACAGGCAGCAGAGGACCAGAGAGGAAGCAAAGGAGAGAAAAGAATCGCTGGACTGATCAGCTGCCATGCCTGCCTTGCCGTCCCAGCAGAAGAGAAGGTTGACCTTGCCCCTTTGGGAGGCCCTCCTTTACGTTAGGTGAGGCCGATGGTTAGCACATCAAACACCACCGCCGCCGTGTGGGGGAGACAATATGGCATGCTCCGCACACAAACGGACAAACGCTAGGGCCGGACGGGCGAGAGCCGAGAGATGGAGTACTCACTTAACTCCTACTAGAGCTCATCAGGAAGAGATCACTGCTGCATTTGCTGCTCAAATCCATCTCCCCTGAAGAACAAGAATGACTCATCATCATCATAGGACAGTCCATATATGCTGCCAGCCAAAAGCCGGCTACCAGCTCGAGAACGCAGGCGGGACGGCCACCTAGTACCCATCACAGACAAGTTCCTTTTCCTTTCCTTCCCATTGACAGTGAGAAGTAAGCGGGCAATTTCCGTGTTCCTAGTAGTAGGCCTGACGCTGACGCTGACGCTGTGTCTGTCGATCGAGCCGTGCGTTGCGTGCGTGCGTGCTCGTGTAGTTTTCCTTGAGGATAAGAAAGGATGCTGTGTGTGCTGGGCAGCCTGGGCCTCCTCCGTCCATGCCTCCTCTTTTCTTTGTCGTCAGATGCTCCAAGCGGCGCGGGAATATTCAGGGCCTGCTACGCGACAAGCGCAAGCGGCGCGATGCGGGATTATTATCTGATTTCGGTGCTCGGCGGGGATCACAAATCGCCGGGGGTTGACGCCCGGCGCCCCGAGCGACGCGACGCGGCAGCAGGGCGATGATCGCAGCCAGGTCACCACCACTTTCTTTTCTCATATATCTCCGCTGCTGTTTACGTTTCCGTGAACAAGTCTGGCTAGTTTCAAGCCCAAGTCGAAGTATACAGACTCGATCAAGAGAGCGCTTGCTCAAGCAGCTTTCATTTCCTTTCGTTATCATCAAGAATCATCTTTCCAGTGTTTTCTATTAAGAAATTTATTACCATCTATCCATCGAGTTCTACTGAAAAAGTGAAAAAAACCTTACCTATCTGTATTATTATCTTATTAGAATAAATAAAGTATTAGAAGAAATAGCCCATGTTGCCGAGGGAGTCAACGTCTAATATAATATAATTAATAATAAATTAGAATAATAAATAAAGGAAAACTAAATTGATTTTATTTTCAAGAAATGTGCATAAACTAACTAGTATAATGTATATAGCTGTCAATTACTGAATTAAAAAATTTAAGAGAAAACACTATGGAAAAATAACAGTTTGGATCTCCACGTGAACAAGGAAGAAAAAGAAACCTTAACTATAAGCAGGTTATGGAATACAAAATTAAAAATTTGTAAGTATCTAAATTTCTTAAAAACTGAATTATAAAAAAGAAGTTTGATTCCATGTGTGTGTGTGTGTGTGTGTGGGTGGGGTGGGGAGGAGGAATTAAACACACATCAATAAACGTTTCTGTATTGCTATAGAAATTTAAAATACCATCTCTTTTCACTCACAAGGGCTTAAAATTACTACATTGATACTATAGATCAAATTAAAAGACATTGTAAAATTGAAGCTCATCAGTAGAAAACAAAACATCACCTTGATTTGGAATGGATAGATGATAAAAGGGAAGATGGCAATAGATTAAGTCAATTATATGGTTAGACAAATAGCTATTCGCTCCACATTCGATTCAGTAATTGAAGATGTATAGAAAAAGGAGCCTTTACAATAAAACTAACAAACAAAGTCGTTTACAAATTTTATTTACAACTAAAAATAGTTGAATGTTAGATTTTTTTTTTTAAAAATCTAGGCACCACGTAAATAGTGCGAGCCAGTTTGCTAGTTCTGAACACTACCGGAGCCAAATACTGGTACGGTCATGCATAAAATGCATTTCATTTTGCTGGGATCGGAGTAGTGGAGTGAAACCTAAAAAATATGCTCTGAGGCACCTTAAGTTAGTCACACCTGAGCCCCTGTGTGATGTGCAGATTTCACAGGATCGATATGGGAGGCCGGTGTGGTTGCTGCGCGTCTGCGCCCATGTGTTTTGAGAAAGAAAGTGCAAGTCCTTTTCAGACAGCTTCATAAACACTTGGGGGTGCAGCTAAGATATTAGCCTTTTGTTCCTTTTTATCCTTTTTAGGTTGGTAGGGAAAGCGACGCACATCACTGTGTGCACTGCACGGATGATTTGCATTGCACTGAGCCTCAGCAGCAGTACGCCGTGGAGGCAAGGCACCCACCACGGACCACGGTCACGCACGCACACGGCCGGCCGGGGGTGTGCTCATCCAGCTCGATCATGTGCACACTTTACTTGGGAACCGCCGGCAATGCATATGCATGTGGCCGGCTTGCAAAAATAAGTAACCAGGCAGTGGACACACTGGACACACGTGTATTGAGTCGTTTGCCCAGGTTTTATCCATCGCCTGTCTCTTGCATTTGCTCCCTTGTGTGTGAAAAGGTTGTTCTCGCAGATACAAGAAGGAAAGCTACAGCGCACCGTTACAAAGCAACGTTGATCTGAGCTAACAGGAACAGGTGTGCGGCTTTAGCCCTGGGAAAACGATCAGAGACAGTTATGTAATACTGGATGGACTAGTTGTTGGCAATGTGGTGCCACAGCAACTTCGTTACTGCTTCTTCATGCGAGAATGGCTTGGCGTGTGGTACCTGAAGACTTCTGTTGGCATGCAGCTTCAGATTTACGCCAGATGCATGTCCTCCCTATTCATTCCGCCTATGGATGGATGAGCGATTACTACAGTCTCTATCGATCCGTTGTTTTGACCATGTGGGGACACACGAATTAATAGGCCGGCTAAACTGATGAGGAATGATAAGACATAGATATAGAAGAACCTAGCTAACCGGCACAAGGGGTTAGGCCTCTCAATTGCCTCGACACAACCGGCACAGCCACTGCTTTGACCGGTATAACATAAGCTAGACACTGGTGAAAGCAACCCCAGTTTATTTCACAAGTTGCTGGCAGAAAGGCTTTAATGACACATTACGTATACTGCAGCCATACCATTCCGGCATGCGTATTTTTAACCTACGTACAAAGGGGCTAGATAAAGGCCATCCACCGGCCACCGACCCTGAGTTTTGTAATCACCCTTCTTCACTAAAACAATGTCACTTTTTTTTTTTTTTTTCTCGTCGGGCCGTTCACCGTATTTCATTAAGAGGAGGAAAACCAAATTCAGATACAACAAACCACGATGCCGAGAAGACATCACGAGGAGAAAACACCAACAAAGACAAAAAAACATAAACTAAAAAGCAAGAAGAAAAGCGGGGGGCGGGGAACCCTCGCTTATGACGTAAAACTTTACAAAAGATAACTATTAATAGCTATTTGCTCGTATTGAAAGATACACCTTATGCGGCGGGAAAGACAACGACCTTGGTGGCGAAAACATCCACCTAACCTCATGGCCAATCATCCAGCGGAAGCACGACCTCGGTGGCAAAGCATCCAGGAACCACCGCGGCGGCAAAGCATCCGCCCGGAAGCAACAAACTTCGGTGGCAAAGATCCATAACCTCATGGCGGCCAAGCATCCGCCCGAGAAAACACAACCGCCGTGGCAAAGCATCCACCAAACCCACGGCGCAAAGCATCACTTGGGAGTTTGAACCCAAAGCATCAACCAGACATAGGCCTACAAAAGACACCAACATAACATACCCAGGTGAGGCCTCAAAAGGTGCAGCAAGAGGACCTGAACAACCAGCCACTGCTCAAGTGTTGCCTTCAAGAAGTATAACATAAAGAACACGCCAAGGCCTTTTCGACCACTGGTCCTGAAGAAAGAAGAAGGCCAACGGTTTGCGCCATACGTCTTCGCTTACCCGAGAGCTCAAGTTTATTTCTACAAGTTACGGCGGCAGAAAGGCTATACACTGATGACACATTACGTATACTGCAGCCATACCATTCCGGCATGCGTATTTTTCCAACCTACGTACAAAAGGGCTAGATAAAGGCCATCCACCGGCCACCGACCTGAGTTTTGTAATCACCCTTCTTCACTAAACAATGTCTAGCTTGGGTTGGGGCTGTGGCTTCGGGATCATGCCAATCACTCACTCAATCAGAGAGAACGCTTTACACTTTCTTTAAACATCTCCGGATCGACGATGGAGCGGATAAGGATCACGTTCGGTTTCCTATCGAGACGTACATAGATATATATCTGATGATCGATTTACTCCCCTCCTCGATCATCTAGCACGCTGATCGTCCTATCTAGCTACTAGCTAGTACGGAGTGCTAGCTTTTGGCCCATGTCCGTTGCCCGTGACGTGCGACGTGACGCTGCGAGGCGCCAATGCATCCCACACCGGTAGACCAGACATCAGGGCCGGGCGGCGATGGCTTGCAATTGCAACTGATGGACCGACCGTCCTCGTGCGTGCGTGCGTGCGTGCGTGGTGTGACACTGCGACGATCGACAGGATAGACGTTAAAGTCTTCATGGACACTGGCATGGTGCTGGTGGTGCGCGTGCGTCATGGGCGGACGGACGGACGAACGGGCGCAGACCGAGACCGGGCAAGGCTGCCAGGCACAGGCACAGGCCAGTTCGAACCTTCCCTTGAGCCTTTCAGGCTTGTTCAGAGAGGGCCCCTTCGGTGCAGAGTCGTCAGCGGACCTGCGCGCCGCTGACCGGCCATTGAGTCGGTGACACGGACCTAAAGCTAGCTGCAGAATCCGTCCGGGGAGAAAATATTGGAGCGACCCATATCCATCGTCCGTCCATCGGTTCATGCATGCATGCGTACAGTTTCTCGTCTCGTCTCGCGCCCATTCCGAGTCCCGATGCAGTAAAAGATATGGGGCGCACCGCACGCAGTATTATAATGGGACGATGATTGGTGGTGTCATGTGTTTGTGCGTGTGTGTCACCAAGGATGTCATACAAGTACTCATGTGCTCCATCGATCGGTGCTCCATCGATCCGATAGTGTTTTCTAATGCGAGATTAGCATGCATACTCTGTTGGCGTGAAAGGTGTGTCTATCTGCTGGTTTCTTATGACCAATCCATGACAAAGACATGAAGAAAGGATCCTTCTTCGTACGTACTCCTACTCGGTGTACTCACGTTGTTGAAGAATCAATCTTTTGTCGATGATCGAGTGAGAGGTTATTGCGCCTGTAATTGTTGGCGAAAAGAAGCTTCTTGAAGCTGATTATAGTCACACATGGGCCATCTAGGTGCTACGACAAATTAGTAACTAGAAAAGTAGACAGACCTTAGCTATACTAGACGGTGTGCCACCTTTCTCTCGCGCCTCAAGTGTCAAAACATCCGTGTTAAACAATGGGAGGGCATGCCTAAATGTGGCTAAGCTAAGCTAGCTCTTAGCTAGCTACTTTATCCAACGCTAATCCCAACGGCCATGCATGTGCTCCAAGACCTGACACATCGAGACATGACAAAGTTCAAACACTGGAACCAGATGGAAAGTACCATTATTCTAATCAAATGCACAAGCACAACATGGTTTGGTACTCGATCAGAGAGAGAGAATCCAATCCAATCAAACCAATCATCCGGTTCTTCTTCTCCTCGATCTCATATTCTCAATAGAACTTGCTTCCGTCCACACGCCTCTTTTTACGTGTTCCTGCCTGCCTACGCCGCCGCCCGGTGATTAGCGCCGCCCATCTATCTCGCGGTGGTGGCCTAGTGAATTCGTCATCGCATGGCCGAAACCCATCGGAACGGGTCGGCGCTCTAGGAGAGGCGAGGACCGAGTCCGCGCAGGGGGCTCGGCACTGTTGGTTACCCCCGTACGTCGGGTACGTGCATGCATGCGCGAGCCTCATGCGTGCGCTGGTCCATATGCCCATGGATGCCGCGAGCTGGCGAGCGCACACGCCACCGCGCCCGCCGCGCGCACCAACCCCCGCGCGGGCCCGGCCGGCTTCGTTCGCCGCCTCAGATCAGCTCGCCGTCCGTCGTCGTCAGCATCATGATCATGACGAGAAGACGCGGACGGACGTACGCAAGCACAGCGCACCGAGAAATGCTCGCCAGATATTATTGTATCCAGGTGGCGACATCGATTTGACAGTCTCTCGAGTGACAGGTCGTGGCTACTAATACTATACTAGCAGTAGTAGTGTGTTACTATAATTCTACGTGAATTAATTAGGTGCTTAGACTTGAGGCGACTTGTTTCCTCGATCGGAAGCTACGACTTCTTCTCCAAATTGCAATTAGCTAGCTACTAGTACTAGCTATAGGGGCAGGCAGAGAGAGAGAGAGAGCCTAGCTTGGCATGTCATTATCACAGTGAGAAACAATGCAACTGAAGAATAGTTTTGAATGAACAGTGACTAACTGGTTGGTACGCAGCAGCAGAAGAGAAGGCAATAACGCAAACAAAGCAATGGCGATCCACGCATCTCTAATAATTTCTCTATGATATGGTGCTAGCTAGCTAGTCACAGACCATATGGATGGAGACAGAGAAAGAGAGGATAATGTACATGTGATGACCTCGCTCGATCGTAGACAGAGAGAGAACATGCATATCGATTGGCACAGGGCCGGCCGGAGAGCCAAGAACGAACGACTAGCAACAATCTGACACACCACCCCTTCTGCATGAGTAGTCATTGCCGAAGCGCGCTTCAGTGGACGCAGACGGATCGAAGGCGCGCGCGCTAATCAGTGTACTCTTCCTCGATCGGTCATGTCAGGCTGTGGCAGAGGCCGACCGGCGGCGGCGGCGGCGGCTTGACGTGAACGTGATGATCCGCTGTCGCAGCCCACATCTCGGCCTGCGCGTTGGGAAAGTAGAACGCCGAGAGCTCCTGCAGGGACGCCACCGCCTTGCTGTCCTGCAGGGCGAACCCGGTGCCGAAGAAGTCGCCGCCGGGCGGGAACTCGCTGTCCCCGAGGAGCTCCGGCAGAACATGTCGTCGAGCTGGGGAAGCCCGGCTGCCCAGCTGGCGGCGGCGGTTGGCGGTGCCGGTGCTGGCACGGAGGAGAACTCGGCGAGCGAAGACACTTGCTGCGGCCGCGGCAGTGGCGGCGGAGCTGCTTGCGCCATGCCGACGTCATAGCGTGCGAGCACCGGAGCCGCTGCCGCCTGCAGCGTCGTCGTCGTCGTCGACGGGGACGGGTACATGGCGGCGCCGAAGCTGCACGCGTCGCTGGCGCTCGCGGTGGTGACCGCGGACGAGGCGGACGCGGGCGACGGGTGCACGGAGGAGGCGCATTGCTGTTGGCTCCGGGAGCGGCGCCGCGTTGGCCGCGGCCGCCCGAGCTCTGCTGGTGGTGGTGGTGGTGGTTGTAGTACTCCTGCTGCTGCTGATGGTGCATGGCGATTGCCTTCTTCTGGAGCTTGGTGTTCCAGTAGTTCTTGACGTCGTTGTCCGTCCTCCCCGGCAGCTTGGACGCGATGATGGACCACCTGCTCCCGATGGAGTTGTAGAGGAGCAGATGACCCGGTCCTCCTGCTCCGTGTAGCCGCCGTGCCTGATGTCCGGCCGCAGGTAGTTGAGCCACCGCAGCCGGCAGCTCTTGCCGCACCGATTCAGCCCTGCAGCACGTACATCCATCAGAATTATACTCCATGCATCTCTCGCTCGCCGAGCAATCGAGCGCCCGCGGTCCATGTGAAGCACGCACTCACCTGCTTTGTGCGGGAGCGCGATCCAGTTGCCGCCGGTGCCGTGGTTGGACGTGCAGCTCCGCAGCAGCTCGTCCTCCTCGGGCGACCACGGCCCCCGCTTCCACACTCGTCTTGTCGCAGCACGGCGCCCGACCCATGCTGGTTAATTGGCACTGGTAGCTGCTGCCAACGGAATTCTCAGCGTGGTGGGAGGCAGCGGCCGGTGTGAGTTTCTGTGCTCGGGGAGGTGCAGCAAACGGCCGGACTGCCGGGGGCGCCGGCGTGTGTTTCTGGCAGAAAATGATGGGCAATTACTCGATGGCAACAAGGCAATCCCCGGGCTGCAGCTGCGGGGAGCGCAGGCGCGTTTTTATAGCGGCAGCTTGACCTTGTGAGACGAGGCACCACCAGCACCCACCAGGTGCAGGCGTTGAGTAAGGGCGTGGGCCAGCTGCGACCATGAATTTTGGCCCCGACCGTATTGATTGTTCGTCCCTGTCACCGTACGTACGTATTGCGCCGTGGCCGTTTGTTTTGAAAAATGTTTTCGCTTCTATAATACTCCGGTGTTGACCGGCGCTGTATGGTTTACTACTACTTGTGAGCTTCTAGTCAATCCGTCTGGTTCTACAAGAGCGTCATCATTTTTATGTGCTTTCCTCCCACTAGACAGCCTAGAAAATGGTCGGCGAAGGTGCGGTGCAGGCAGGTGGTTCCCGGTCCCGGGTGTGCGTTTCTTTCGTGCCAAATGCGTTCGGTTTCCCGGTTAGATCCCTAGCTTGAAACCGTGTGGCTACTGCATAGCCTTTTATTTCGGCCACGTTTAGTTGGCTAGAAATTTGTAAAAAGCACTATTTCAACTCCTGTAGCACTTCGTTTGTATTTGGTACATATTGTCTAATCGTGGACTAGCCCAGGCACAAAAATTCGCCTCTCGTGATGTATGTAATCGTGTGATTAGTTTTTTATGTACATTTACTGCCCTCAGGAACATATCTTTTTGATGTATTTAATTTTAATGTGATGTGATGGAAGAGATTTAAAAAACTTGCAAGTTTTTGGCAAATATTTTTGCCATCTAAATCCAGGCTTATTTTCATCGATTGGGTGGGCAATGGTTTCGGGAGACCGGCGAGATGATGTCCGTTGAGCCTCCCGACCCGCCCCTTCCAACCCATTTCCTCCCCCACGATGCCACCACACCGCCACCACCATTGCTAACCAGCCCGGCCGCCCGCTCACTCCCCACCCCTCCGTCCGCCGGATCCGGAATCCTCGTCCCTCGATCTATCGCTCCATGGGGCTCATGGGTGTCGTGCCCTCTACGTGGGAGGATCTCGCCCGGCCGCTCGCCTTGCCCCACCATCGCCGGCCGCGAGGGCCCTAGCCGAGCCCCTCTCCCGCCGCTCTGCCATCCCCGGCCGGTCTGCGCTCCGCAGATTCCGGAGATGCCCTGCGGACCCCGGCTTGTCCGCATCGGGCGGGCCGCGCATCTCTCCGATATCGCCCGGCTGACGATCGCATCTCCTCCCAGTTCTACCGGTTCCGCCGGGGCGGTGCCGGCCATCGCTGCCGCGGGTAGGTGCCTCACCGAAGGTGGTGGAGGCCCGCGTGGATGACACCTTTCATTGATGTCGCCACGGACGCCGTCGCGAATCACTGCGCGTGCACGTTCCTGCCTGTCGCAGATCGTGACGTTGGAGGTTGTGCCCCGGTCATTGTCGAGGATGTTGAGAATTGGAGGATGGGGAGGTGGAGGCAGCTGGTCTTCACGGTCCTTCCTCTCCGCGCTCTTCCCCCCCCTTCTTCCCCGACTACGGTCTGGCAAAGAGCAAGTTCCGACATTGGGAGGATGATGCCGGCCGGCTCTCGGCGATGAAGTCCCCTTCGTGCCACTCGCCGTCGTATTTGGAAACGGCTAAAGGCTCTCGAGACCGCTCCTCCACCGGCGGGGCTCGACGCCCGTGCTTGGCGCTGCCGACGCGGAGTGCCTCGAGGAGGAGTAGCGGCGTCATCATCGGCGTAGGGCTGGCGTGTAAGAGTCATGGGTCTACCGTCCGGTGCCGCGGTCGTCGCAGCGAGCGCGACGTGGCCGAAGTTGGCGTGCGGCGCCTTGGCTTTGCGGTGTGAAGTCGGTGCTAGAGGCATGACCCGGACACTGAGCCCGTCTCAATCTTTAGATGGGTTCCATCGGGGACCCAATGTGGACCCCATGACATTCTCATATAGCAAATCGTCGACCGTCGGGACCCGATCGCTCGGCTTTGCTATCATCCGCTTAGAAGGGCGGCCCGCGGGCCGGTGGACCGGGCCAAAAGCCACGACGCCTACGTGAGGCGAGTCGGCCTGAGCGGCCCACTGGAGTCACCCCGCGACGAAAGGCTCGCTGCGCTCACGGAGGACAAAGTCGGGGACCTTTACAAGGCGGCGAACCATGGCGCCCCACGTCATCATCGGCCAACCTAAGGCTCGGATTCAACCCCAAATCTCCGTCTCGCGGGTGGTTTAGCTCACCAGCCTCGGATGAGGCCTCCTTCGGGTGGCTAGCTCACCACCCTCGGGCGCAAAAACTCCGCCTCGCCCGGGGACCCCCGGCTCTCCATCCTCGGCGGGTGGCTCAACCCCTCACCCGGGGTCATGGACCACTCGGGCGTGGGAGGTTCCGTCTCAAGGAAGGGGGAACTGCATTTAATGCGGTTACGGACGAGCGGCGCGGGGCCATCGATTACGCCCGATCAAATCGACTGCGCGATCACTTCCCAAATCGGCCGATGGGACACAAAGGCTGAACCGGTGACGTATTACGCCGCCCAGCACGGGAAACCAGGACGACACTGTTCATTCCCCAGCAGCATCGTCAAGACGCCACGACGGGCCAGACCCTCGGGCTTATGACACGCCACGGCCAGCTTTCACAGGGCCGCCCCTCGCCATGCGGGGGCGTGAGGGCGCCTCACACGATCCTCGGGCCGCACCGGAAGGACGTCCGCCATCGGATTAGGACGCGTGTCTTCATCAAACAAACCCAAGCCGGCCTCTCGGCGTGCGCTGCAACGAAGCATAGCCTCGGGAATTAGCCACCTAGGCATCCACATATGTAAACATTACTTCCCTCTTCCTCTATAAAAGGGGGAGTAATGCCCCATTAACGGGGGATCCCGCACGGACGAAGCATAACCACCACCACCACCACGATCGTGGGGCTTGAGACCAGCGTCTCTCCCTCACACCGCTTGTAACCCCTACTACAAGCTCACCTTTGGCCTTGAGGTAATACGAGCGGGACACCACCCGCTAGACGTAGGGCCCCGTTGGCTTTGAACAGGATAAACTACTACGTGTGTCTATGTCTATCTTGCGCTGCCATATAGGAGGAGGGGGCACCACGGCCTATAAATTCTTTGTGCTGGCACCCGAGGCACCCCCGGTTCTCGGAACGCCGACCGATTGCGCGCCCGAGGTAGGGGCGCGTATGCAATCCGTATCCCGTCCGCCTCCATGGCATTTCCACCTTCGTTCCACCGCTCGCCGGACCACGAGCTCCCGCGCGGAACACTGCTGTTCTTCAGGACGCTGCCAGGTTCGTGGCTCTCGGCCACAACTACGAGATGATCCCTTCTGCCGATACCGATATGGGTGAAGGAGGGCGTCGCCGCAACGGCATGCGCCCATCACCGGCCGCCGCGGGGCGGGGCAAGGGACCCACCAGCGCGCAAGGCGCGCAAATAACGGATTCGAATCGACAGCGCACCCGGTGCCCGACTCGCGAGGAGGGCTCCCAGGAACCAGGCGTCGGGAGATCGCTTCTACGCGTCGCGACGGGATTCCCGAAACCTAATCATCGGGAGCGTCCCGTCGCACCGAGTTGATGCGGAAGGTACCCGTAATTCTCGCCCGACGGGGAGCCGATCGAAACGCCGTGAGAGGAAGGCCAGACCTCCCATCGTCCCACCGAGGAGCTATCCCGCGGACAATCACCGAGAAGAGCGCATCCGCCGAAGGGTCTTGCACGACCCCATCATCCTGCCTCACCGTCCGAGACGCGATGGGGCGGTCGGGAAACGAGGCGGAATCGCACTACCGTTCGGAGAACAGGGACTTCCTCCGCGTTCGAGCGCGGGTGCCCGGCGGGGCGATTATGTTATGACCCCGGCGGGGAATGCTTCAATAGAGATCCGAGGGCAAGATGGCCGCCTCACCGGCGTCTCGGCGAAGATGAGGGCGGACGTACCGCCCCGCGACCCGCGGCCGCGCGTGCGCCGGCAACTTCCGCCCCTGTCCGGCCTGTAGCAGCCTTGGCGCACGCCCGGCGAGAATCTGCGGTTGCGGGGATGCGGGAGACATCAGCGAGTCCGCACGACTTCCGGCTGGGGCGTAACATCCACGGGCAAGCGGCGCGCGGGCGGCGGCCCCAAGGCGCCTCATGATCCTGCGGCAGCGGATGCGGCGGACTGCGGTACCACCACTTCACGACGCGCGGCCCCGTTCAACGAGGCCGACCTCAGCGTGGCGGCGGCCGCCTCGCTCTTTGGTGCGCGAAATGCGAACCCTCTACCGCCGGGGAAGGCGCGTGTCGTGAGGGCTCGACAACTCCTCGTGAGGCGGTAGCCTAGCGGTAGGAGGCTCGCTTCCGGGATCGGGCCGCGACGTCACGACGGCGGGGAGGAGTTCGAACAAGTCGGCGAAACTCCGTCCGACTGGCGAGCCGAGGGCCTACGCAAGGCCGGTCGGGAACGCCTGGTCGGGGGCCGCAACAACCGCCCGGTCCGGGGCGCATAGAAGACCCCGCCAGGACCATAGCAGAGCTCTGGGCCTTCCCGGAAGAAATCGGCGACAACGGAGGCTCGCCGTGAGGCCGCTCACCTCGAGGGGGCGACCGGCGGGCGAGGCAGCCGCAAGCGGCCGGGAGGACCGGGGTACTCCCGGTTACACCCCCGCTACGCCTGAGGAGGATGGCGGGGAGGGGGCACCCACTCCACGCGGCGCCGGGGCCTCCCAACCACATCCGAATACTCGGGAGACTCGGCCGGGTGTGGTTGGCCCGACTATCGGCGCCGGCAATCAGCTGCGGGGGGCACACGATGATAAAAAGTAATAATCGAATTTGCCCCCCTGTGCCTCTCAGATTCGACTAGGGCCTGAGTTTGAACACCTTCCACCAGAACCTCATATCAAATCGGGCCGAATTTGAGAGAACCTTCCGACTTTCGGGGGCACATACCGCTACCGGGCGCTCATGGGACCTCTGCGCCGCCCGAACTGGCGAGGTCCTTGCGCTGGCGATATCGGCGCTTCTCCAAGCAACGGACGAAGCTCCCTAACGTGATTCTGACGTCATAGGGGCCTTCTTGGCCGCACCTCTTTGCCGTGGACCTCGGCGTAAAGCTAGGGCGCCCGGACTCCGCCGAACGAGCAGATGGACATCGGCTACCGGTCGCCAAATGAGAAGAGGCTGTCGGGCCTGTTCAATCGAGGCACGCAAAGGAAAGCGTGGGAGGAGGAGCCCGAGGATCCCGCGGGGAGGGCAAGAAGAAGAAGAAAAGGACAAGAGCCGCAAGGGGCAAGGGGCCGGAGGCCCTCAACGTGAGCCGGCGAAACATGGTGGCTGCGTCGGGCCGCAAAGGGGCCAAGGCTTCGCCACAAGAAACCTTCGACGGTATGCTCAAGAAGCCGTGCCGTAACCACGCCAAGTTACCCGGTCAAGCATACCCTCGGGGAATGCAAAACGGTGCGCAAACACTTCGCCAAACTCGGGGCCATTCCCGAGGAGGAGGAGGAAGAAGCGCCCGAGGGCAATCCGGGGGTGACCGGTGGTTTCCGGGTGAACAAGCGCTTCATGATCTTCGGCGCAACACACGGCAACATGTCGGTGCGGCAACGCAAGAAGGAGCGACGGGAGGTGTAATGCGCGACCGAGCCCGGCAATCGAAGCCTGCGCAAGTGGTCGGACCAAGCCATCACCTTCGACCGATCGGATCACCCTCGGCACATCCCAAACCCGGGGGCTTATCCATTGGTGGTGGATCCCATCATTGCCAATACCCGGCTCACCAAGGTCCTCATGGACGGAGGGAAGCGACCTCAACCTCATCTACGAGGAAACGCTTGACCTCCTCGGGGGTGGACAAGTCCAAGATCCGCCCGGGAGGGGCATTCAACGGCGTCGTCCTCGGCAAGCAACCTGAAGCCCCTCGGGCGGATCGACCTACCGGTGCCTTCGGGGGACCCTCGAACTTCGGCAAGAGACTCTCACCTTTGAAATCCTTGGTCCGGGGTACATACCACGCACTCCTCGGGCGCCTTCTGCTATGCCAAATTCATGGCCGTCCCGAACTATACCTACCTCAAGCTCAAGATGCCGGGGCCGAAGGGTGTCATCACCACAGGGCCCCGCGCACCCTCACGCATATGAGGTGCGGCGTGGAGCGTGCGCCGGGCAGGCACTCGCCATTGCCCGAGGCACTCATTGCGGCGCGAGAAGCTTTGGCCACGAGATCCAATCGAAGACGAGGCCAGCGCCCCGGCCCTTCGGGAGCCCCAGCCACCTCGGGCACCAAGAAGATCCCACTCGATCCCAAGCAACCGAAGGGAGAAGCTCTCGACTATCAGCTCGGAGCTGGATCCGAAATAGGAAGCGGTGCTCGTCGACTTCCTCCGTGCGAACGCCAAAACGTTTGCATAGGGACCCTCGGACATGCCAGGCATACCGGGGATGTCGCCGAAACACTCCTAGACATCCGGCCGGGCTCAAAGCCCGATCATGCGGCGCTTGCGCCTTTTGATGACGCCGACGGAAGATCATCGGCAGGAGATCCACAAGCTACAGGGAGGCCGGATTTATAAAAGAAGTATTCCACCCGAAAGTGGTTAGCTAATCCTATTAGTAGAGAAAAAGAATGGGAAATGGCGGATGTGTGTGGACTACACTAGTCTCAACAAAGCATGTCCGAAAAGTTCCCTTTCCTTTACCCTCGAATCGACCAGATTGTCGACTCCACGCGGGTGCGAGACTTTGTCCTTTCTCGATGCATACTCCGGCTACCATCGGATCAAAATGAAAGAGTCCGACCAACTCGTGACTTCGTTCATAACACCCTTCGGGATGTATTGCTACCTCACAATGCCTTTTCGGTGAGGAACGCCGGGCAACATACCGGCGCTGCATGCAAATCATCTTCGGAGAACTCATCGGGAGGATTGTGGAAGCCTATGTCGACGACATAGTGGTAAAATCCAAGAAAACGCCGGACCTCGTGAGAGACCTCGGGGAAACCTTCGAGTGCCTAAACAAGAAGGGAGTCAAACTCAACCCCAAAAAATGCATATTTGGGGTCCCCGAGGGATGCCGCTGGTTTCATCGTCTCTCAACGAGGCATCGAAGCAAACCCAACCAAGGTTGACGCGATCACGAAGATGGGGCCAATCCGAGACCTCAAAGGAGTTCGGAAGGTCATGGGCTGCCCGGCTTCACTAAGTAGGTTCATTTTCCCCTCGGGGAAGGGCCTTCCCCTATCGCTCCTTCACTGCAAGACGAGCACTTTGCTGGAGACCCCGAGGCCGAAGCCCTCGGCAACCTCAAGAAGCTCCCCGACTAGTCCACCAATCCCGGTGCCACCAAACCCGGGAGACACCTTGCTCCTCTACGTCACGCCCACTACCCGAGGTAGTCGCCGCGGTGGTCGTAGTAGAGCGTCGGGAAGAGGGGCACACGTTGCCAGTTCAACGCCCGTTTACTTCATCGGTGAAGTACTTTCCGACACCAAGACTTCGATACTCGCGATGCAAAACCGGCCATGCGCTATCGTCTTGCGAAGAAAAACTTCGCCACTACTTTCTCGCGCACCGCCTTGCCGTGGTATCCTCATTCCCCTCGGGAGATCATCCATAACCGAGAAGCCACGGGAAGAGTGGCGAAGTGGGCGGTGGAGCTCATGGGCGAGACGATATCGTTCTCCCTCCGCAAGGCAATAAAGTCTCAAGTCCTAGCCGATTTTGTGGCCGAATGGATCGATACACAATTACCCCCCGGCGCCCATCCAAGCGAGTGTTGGACCATGTACTTCGATGGGTCCATGATGAAGACAGTCGCGGTGCCGGTTTTGCTTTTCATCTCACCCCTTGGGGTTCACACAAGGTATGCCATCCGGTTGCTTTTTTCCCGCCTCCAACAACGTCGCAGAATCTGAGGCGCCGATCAACGGTCTCGGGATCGCGGTTAGCCTCGGGATCCGGCGGTTGGAAACCGGGGGGGATTCTCAACCGTTATTGACCAAGTCATGAAGGCCTCGGCCTGCCACGACCCCAAGATGGAAGCATACTGCCGAGAAGTGCGCAAACTGGAGGAAAGGTTCCACGGGCTTGAGCACAAGCACACTCCAAGGCGTTACAATGAAGCCGCGGACGAACTCGCCAAGGTCGCGGCGACCCGAGGTACCGTTCTCCCGAACGTTCTCACCCAAGATCTTAATGAGCCCTCGGTCAGGTACACTACCTTGGAAATACCCTCGGGGGCTCCTGGAGACGACTCAGAACAAGCCGTGCCCGAAGCTATGGCGGTCGACCAAGTCCCCGACTGGAGAGAGCCTCTATGGGAATACCTATCCCAAGGAGAATTACCCGGGATAAGACCGAGGCTCGCCGATTGGCCCAAGGGCAAAAATCCTTCGCTTATTGGAGACAAAAAAAGAACTCTACAAGAAAGGAGCCACGGGGTATACATGCGATGCATACCCTCGCCGGAAGGCGAGATTTGCTCGAAGACACCCACAAAGGGGAGTGTGGCCATCATGCCGCGACCGGGACTCTTGTCGGTAAAGTCTTCGAGACAAGGCTTCTACTGGCCCTCGGCGGTACGGGACGCGAATGAAGTTGTGCGCGTCTGCAAGGGATGTCAATTTTACGCACGCAAGACTCACCTACCAGCACAAGCCCTGCAGACCATACCTCTGACATGGCCATTTGCAGTGTGGGGGCTCGACATGATCGGTCCCCTGAAAAGGGCACCTGGAGGACACACTCATGTCCTAGTCGCCATCGACAAGTTCTCCAAGTGGATCGGCCCGGGCTGTGGTGAACACTCGGATGGAGGAAACGGTGAAGTTCTTTACGAACATCATTGCCCGCTTTTGGAGTCCCGAACTCCATCATCACGGATAACGGAACCAACTTCGTGGGAAGAAATTCCTCGACTTTTGTGAGGACTACGGCATCCGGTCGACACCTCGTCCGTAGCCCACCCAAAGACCAACGGTCAAGTGGAGCGTGCCAATGGCATCATCTTGCAAGGCCTCAAACCAAGGATCTTCAATCAGCTGAACTAGTATGGGAAGAGGTGGTACCAAGAGCTACCGTCGGTTCTATGGAGCCTTCGAACAACAAAAAGCCGAGGCACGGGTTTCACCCCATTCTTTGTAGTCTATGGAGCCGAGGCGATCTTGCCCACGAACATTGAATATGGGTCCCCAAGGCTGCGAGCCTACACCGAGAAAGGGGGCAACCAGGCCGAGCAAGGCAAGATTCCATCGACCAAGTCGATGAGGCCCGATGTCGCACTTCGGGTTCGGCGAGATACCAACAAGCTCTTCGGAAGTATCACGCCAAGCGATCAAGCCTCGGGAGTTCCAAGTCAATGACCCGTACTCAGTGAAGCAAGATAACAAAGGGCGTCACAAACTCACGCCACATTGGGAAGGACCGTATTTCATCGCCGAAATACTAAGGCCCCGAACCTACAAGCTTGAAGAACGAGACGGGTGAAGTCTACTCCAACGCCTAGAACATAGAACAACTACGTCGCTTCTACCCTTAACCTCGCACTTAAGATTAAACACTTACGTTTTTAAACTCAATAAAGATCTACATCTTTTATGAAGAGAAACTTCTTGTGCATACCTTAAGGGAGTCTTAGTCTCGTCGGCACAAGACTAAAACTCACTCGGGGGCTACACGGGGACCCCCCTCGGGGACCCCCCTCCTTTTTTTTTTTTTTCTTCAAAGAAAAAAGTTCTCCTGCACTTACACCGGATCGATCGTTTAAGTTGCGAAGGTCGCACACACCACGTGCATCCTAAGTGAGGTTCGTCCCTAGTGACACCCGTGCGGACCGCCCCCTGGCATCCATGCTCACTATCTCGCGAGCGGAGAAAGCAAGTGACCCGGCCACACAATAAGCGAGAAAAATCGAGAGACGCAACACAATCATAACGCACACTGCAGACACAAGGCCTCGGGCAGCACCATTGTTTATGTACATATTCCTTACCCATTTAACTTTTTTATACAAGGGGAGATCGGGCGTCGCGAGCCTCGTCCACACTTCATGATCGGCCGCCGAGGCAACATCTGCGGAGGCAACATCCTCGGCAGCCCGGCATCCCCGGAAAGCGACGTCGGGCCCGTCGGCGCATCCTCGGAGACGGCATCCCGCATCTCCGTGTCCGCCTCATAGCTTGATTCTATGGGGGAATACGGATGGCATGCCTCGTCTTCAAAGCGGGAGGCCAAGCTAGCGTCGCAGCATCGTCCCGCGGTTATACAACTCCCCCGGTCTTGGCGGCATCGGCGGCATCCTTCCCCCGGGGTCGGCCACGCCCTCGTCATCGAGCCGAGGAAGAAGCCCCCGCGGCGTTGCTCGGAACCCACGGGTTGCATCGGGAAGTGCGGCGAGAACACCGCCATGCACGTCCGCGACGCCAGACCCGGAAGGCATTCCGAGCTCAGACCTAAGGAAGCCACCCACGGCGCTCGAGGCGGGTGCGGCGGGTCCAACCTCTAGGTTGTCCGCCCCCAAAGCGGCGGATGAAGTCGGGCCAGGGGGCCTCCCTCCGCCTCGGTATGACTTCTGCTCTAGTTCCACCACGAGCGGCGTGGCCGAGGTCTCCACGGCCTCGGTCGGATCTTCTCCGCCTCTGGCGACAGGCACCAAAGCAGCGTCGGCAAAACAAAGGGATCAAAGACAAAAGACCTACCGAAGGAAAGAACGTGCCTTGGCACCGGTACCCGGCCCGGCATCACGCCGTGCTCATCCGCGGCGACTTATGGAGCTGCTCCTTCTCCTTTCGAGGGTCTCCCCCTCGGACACCAACTCCCGTCACGGGTGTTGGGGCGTCGCACATCTCCGCCCCTTCCTCGCCTTTCTTCACCGGGATCCGTCCCGCTCGCCATTGGCCTCCTCCGGGGCCTGGAGGGATTGCTTCCGGCATCCTCAAAGTCCCGGCTCATCCGAGCCATTTCGGCCGCCACCTTAGCGGCCTCGGACCTGGCCTTGACGAGCTCGGCCTCCGAGCCTGTCGGCGAGACTCCCTCCTCGGCAAGAGTAGTAAGCGGGGCGTCTCGCTTTGGGCCTCGATCAATTTCACCCCGCGTCTGCCCGAGGGCGGTCCAGTTCGGGACATTTCGGCGAAGGAGCTCGGACTTCTCCCCGGGCGAATCGCCGGAGATCTGCAACAAAGACACCACCAATTATGGCACATACATAAAGAAAATGCGTGCGGAAAATGGCAGCCAAGACACTCACCGCGCTCGGCCTCGCGGCCGAGCGACCCGGTTATGGTGTCACCCATCTTCGCAAGGCCGTCGGCGACCGGCGGATTCGCTCATGAGTCCTCTCCACGCCCGGGACCTCGGGGCGGTCATCGATCACCACGGCGGGACCTCCCGCACATCACCCAAGGTCAAGGGGGGACCACCCCAGCGAGTCGGCTCGGGAGGAAGCATTTCATCCACCGGCGGCTCCGCGGCTCGAAAAACCCGGACGATAAAAGTCGAGAGGTCCCGGCTCACTGACCACAGGCACGGACCTCACCAGCGCCCAAAAACGACGCTTTGCCGAAGGGAGTGCGTCCAACCCGAGCGCATGGAGCAACGGGAAGTCAGGATTGTACGCCTCATGAGCCCCCTCGGTGGGAGCCGACACAAGTGAAGACCTCCGGTGTCTCCCTCGCCGCCTCGAAGAGCTCCTCCCGAGAAACTCTCGGACGAAGGGGCTTGGCTCCTCGGGAGGGCAAATTGCGTCGTGGGACCCCTCAAACGGCGCTTAATCAGCCCGGGCGCTGGGCTGGCGTCTCGGCCCCGGCCGAGCTCTCCGAGTCGACACCATAGGCCGGGTGGACGACCCACCATCACCAGCGTGGGCTTGAACCACCTCGGGAGAAATCTCGCCATCCCGCCGGGCCCGACCCCTCCCGAGGCTCGGGGCTAACACCACGGGAGCCCAACGCAGGTGGGACAGCGTCTTGGTGAGACAACCCCGGCTGCTCGGCCCCGCCGAGGCTTGCGCACTAGCCTTCGGGGCCTTCTTGGGATGCAAGGGACAGAGTGGGGGCCCCCGCAAAAAGTCAAGAACGCGTCAAAAAGAAGCCAAAAAATACCGAAAAGGAGGCTAGCTAGAAACACGGCGGACTCACGAGGCCCGAGGGATCGCCCAGGTGGCCGAGGCACGGGAAGATCGCGACCGGGCATCGCGACTTGACGCGACGGGTCTCTCCCCACGGTTTTCAGCCGCGGGAGCCTGGCAGGAAGGCGCGCCCTGCTCTTCACCTCAGCGGCGCCTGCGACGCTCCAGGAGTCGCTGGCCCTTCACGGCCGGAGCGCCCTCACCTTTGCGGCGTCAAGGCGCCCACATCGGGGAAACCCCCGAGCCGGGCCGAGTCCCGGCCTCGGGAGGAAGCCTCGGCGCACGAAGTCCCGGCGGCTCCGACGTCTCGGGCTCAGCACGTAGCGAAGCCCCCGAGTGGGTCGGCAACCCGCAAGGCTCGGTCTATACGAGCCGCCACATCGTCATCCGACGAGTTCACGACGAACTCGTCCTCCTCATCCCTCGTCCTCCCTCGGTGGTCGCGGTATCGAGGCGATTGGCCCCGCCTGCGTTTGCTCGGCCGGCCGGTTGGCGCGGGCCACGTTCTTCTTCTTCTTCTCCTCCTCCTTCAAATACCCAGCCGCCCTCTGCTGCTCGTTCGAAAGCACGGTTTGCCGCCCGCCCAGCCGCGCGTATCTAGATCGGGCACAAAGGCGGAGGAGAGTCATGATAGTTCAAACGACCACGCAAGAAGATGGAATAAGAACCGCGGTGGTAGCCACGCGGCAACAACAAGACAATGCAAGAACGCCGGCCAAAAAGCGCTTACCAAGGAGATGTACCCACCGGCCGGGCGCATAGGGATCTCGGGAATGGGGCGGGTATTGGACCCTAATGCCTCCCTCACCCTCTTGGCCGGCCATCGGTGGAAAGCGAAGGGATGACATCCGAGACTCCTCAAGACCAGCGGTAGGAGGTCATCGACTCATGAGCAAAGGGGCGAGCCATCAATGGCAACACCCGACACCGATGAAAAGCAGCTACCACGGTACGGGCCGTTCACACCCCATCTCGGGCCGCGGGATCGCCGCCTCGAGCCCTCCAACCGGGGATGATCCGGCCCAGGGGACCCCTGTTCCACTTTATTCGGACGCGTTTAAGGACACGCCGGTGTATGCGGGAAGCGCGTTCCCATCATTGCGGAGGTAGAACCACCGATCCTGCCACCCCTTATTAGAAGAGGTAAGCTTGGAAAGGATGTACCCATCGGCTCGGTTCGGCCTTGTATGCTCACGATCGGACTTGCGGCGCAACCACCAACGCGCAAACGCCCGGCAGGTGCCCCTCCTTCACCACCGAGGCGGTGGTGAGATGCGCCTTGAAGAACCACGACCAAAGGTCCCAATGCGGCTCGATCCCCGTAAATCCCTCACGGAGGGTAACAAAGATAGCCGCCCCGAGATCGAGTTCGGGGGCGGATGGTGGAGCTCGACGTCATAATGATGAAGAATCGCTCGAATAAACCCGGCCCAGCATCCCGAACCAGCGCCCGGTGAAGATCCATCGGACTCACCACATAGCCATCGGGGAGGGTTAGGCTCCTCCTCGGTCCAATGCGGGCGCAATCCACTCCGGCCGCTCGGCATTGGTACGAGGGCGAAGAAGCCCTTCCTCGACAAGGCGCCGAAGCTTTTCCTCCGTCGCCCGTCGTTCTGCCACGGTTCGGCATCGAGCACCTCCCTCGTGTAGTCGCCGCCACCGGTTGCGCCATGGGACGAACGGGAGGGACGAGGAACAAAGAACCACCGGCAACACCGTTCACACGAGCACAAGGCAAGTGGATTTCTCCCTAACCTCTCCCCTGTCTTTTTCTTTCTTTCTCCTAATTCTTTGCGGCAAAGAAGGCAAGAAGGCGATGGCAAGAACAAAGGAGCAACTATCCGCCGCCCGCCGACCCCCATATTTATAGGGAAGGGAAGGCAAACCGTCGGCACAGGCGGAGACGAACCGACTTCCGGAATGAACGGCCTATGATGAAACAGAACCGCTCATCCAACGGCCGGTAGCGCGGTAGAGCCGTCAAGAGCATTAATGCACCTTGACGGTGCTCTCGACACGCCCACGACAAGAAGCCCACGAGCCCCGTCCCATCGGATCGAACCGCACGTCACCTCGGGCGCGCGGAGGCGCCTCGTCTCCCACGAGGGGTAAAACCGTCCGCCGTTCATATCCAAAGGGCGCCCGACCCTAAGGGGCAAAAAGTCGTCCGATGACGGTTCTCACCTCCGGCGGGAACCAAACGAGCCTCGGGTGGCGACGCCAACGTGCACCCTACGATCCAGAGGTTGCCCGGTGGGCCCACATGGGTTTCTCGGTCGCCTCGGGATAACTCGAACCGTGGACGGGATGTAAATGCACAACCGCTATACCTGGCCTCCGGCCCGGGGATTTCTGAACGTGTTTAAGACCGCGGGTCTTTGCTTATAGAGATGTCCCATCCGGTGGGAGGCCTACAGGGCCCTCGGGGCTGACCCGTCAAACCCCGATGATCTCGCTGCGGTCCGAGGGTTCTCATGGGGTGAATCCTAGATCACATAGCCGACCCTTGCTCCGCGAGGGCACGGGCACCCCACTTAAACCGACCCGTTACAACGTTCAAACGGGCGCACCATGGTCGGCTTTCGGCACCGAGGTGTGTCTCCCCTCCTCCTCCCTTCGGGAGGCGACGGAGGAGCGTATAATCATAGTCGAGGAAGCCCGGGTCGACCTTGCGCACATAAGCGCGGGCCTCGGGCTGCCCACGCAAAAAACAAATGTAGACTCGCACAAACAAGCGCAATTTAAGAGCTGTTTCGGCCTTGCCGCAACGTGCGAGGTATAAAAGACCTCGAAGGAATCCGCCATTCCATTCGAGGCCTCGGGGCTACACCCAACGGAAATAGCCACTGTAGCGCACCCATTGTAGACGAACCACCACGAGAAAAAAACAAGGCGACAGAACGCACAACCCCGGGCGAGTCCACACTCGCTCGGGGGCTCGAAACTACCGGGGACCCAAATATTGGACCCCGTGACATTCTCATATAGCGAGAAATCGTCGGCCCGTCGGGGGCCCAAGAAAACTTCGACTGCTATCATCCCGCTTAGAAGGACGGCCCCAGACGGCGGTGGACCGGGCCAAAGAGCCCCGACGCCTAAGTGAAGACGGAGTCGGCCCACGACGGCCCACCCAGGAGTCACCGCGGCGAAAGAGCTCGCTACGCTCACGGAGGACAAGGTCGGGGACCTTTACAAGACGACGAACCATGGCGCCCCACGTCATCATCGGCCAACCTAAGGCTCGGATTCAACCCCAAATCTCCGTCTCGCCCGGGGTGGTTTAGCTCACCGGCCTCGGATGAGAGACCTCGCCTCGCCCGGGGGTGGCCTAGCTCACCACCCTCGGCGCCAAAACTCCGCCTCGCCCGAGGGAGACCCAGCTCTCCATCCTCGGCGAGGTGGCTCAACCCACTCACCCGGGTCATAGACCCTCGGGCGTGGGAGGTTCCGTCTCAAGGAAGGGAAAGCAGTTGCATTTAATGCGGTTACACGCGGCGGGACAGGCGCGAGGGCCATCGATTACGCCCGGTCCGTCGACACGCGGATCACTTCCCAAATCCGACCGATGGGACACAAGGCTGAACCGGTGGCGTATTACGCCGCCCGGCCGACGGGAAACCAGGGC
Source organism: Hyparrhenia diplandra (assembly GCA_015847255.1). NCBI lineage: Eukaryota > Viridiplantae > Streptophyta > Magnoliopsida > Poales > Poaceae > Hyparrhenia > Hyparrhenia diplandra. The sequence goes on along the minus strand of JADLZK010001376.1, from coordinate 36,296 downwards.
GACACTTGTTCATTCCCAGCGGCATCGTCAAGACGCCCGCGACGGGCGGACCCTCCGGGCTTATGACACGCCCGGGCCGGCTTTCACAGGGCCGGCCCTCGCCATGCGGATCGTGAGGGGGCGCCTCACGGATCCTCGGGGCCGCACTGGAAAGCGGCACGTCCGCCATCGGATTAGGGCGCGTGTCTTCATCAAACAACGCCCAAGCCAGCCCGCCCTCGGCCCGTGCGCATGCAACGAGCATAGCCTCGGGGAATTAGCCACCTAGGCATCCACATATGTAAACATTACTTCCCTCTTCCCTCTATAAAAGGGGGAGTAATGCCCCATTAGCGAGGGATCCCGCACGGACGGAAGCATAACCACCACCACCACCACGATCGTGGGGCTTGAGACCCGGCGTCTCTCCCACACACCGCCAACCCCTACTACAAGCTCACCTTTGAGCTTGAGGTAATACGGGACACCACCCGCTAGACGTAGGGCCCCGTTGGCTGAACCGGGATAAACTCGCCGTGTTCTGTGTCCATCTTGCGCTCGCCATAGGAGGAGGGGGCACCACGGCCTATAAATTCTTTATTGCCGGCACCGAGCACCCCCCGGTTCTCGGAACGCCGGCGAGTTGGCGCGCGCCCGGTAGGGGCGCCGTGTGCAATCCGTATCCCCGTCCCGCTCCATGGCATTTCCACCTTCGTTTCCACCACCTTTCGGCCGGACCACGAGCTCCCGCCACGAACACTTTGTTCTTCGGGACGCTGAGTTCGTGGCGCCGGCCACAACTACGAGATGATCCTTCTCGCCCGATATGACGGTGAAAGGAGGCGGCGTCGCCGCTGAACGGCATGCCATCACCCGCGACCGCCGCGCGACGAGCAAGGCGGACCCACCGGCCGCAAGGCGCACCCAAACAACGGATTCGAATCCGGTCCGCGCACCTCTTGTCGACCGCGAGGGCTCCGGGAACCCTAGGCGTCGGGAAGATCCTACGCGGTCTGTGACCGTCGCCGGGATTCCCGAAACCCTAATCATCGGAGAACGCGGCGTCCGCACCTTGGTGATACCGGAAGGAGTACCCGCACTTCTGCCGACGGAGACTTCACCGGCCGCCGTGAAACGCACGGCCGACCTCCCGCCGTCCCACGGAACGCTATCCCACGGACAATCACGCGAGGAGGCGCATCCGCGGATCTTTGCACGACCCCATCCCGCCTCCTCGTCCGCACGATTGGGGCAGGTCAGAGAGAAGCAGCGGAATCGCACTACCGTTCGAGACACGGGGACTTCCTCCGCGTTCGGCGCCCGAGGACCGACGGCGAGGACGGGCGGTTATGACCCCCCACGCGGGAATGCTTCAATATAGAGATCCGGGGCAAGATGGCCGCCTCACCGACGTCTCAGACGAAGATGAGGCGGGACGGTCACACGCCGGCGGCCCGCGACGCGCCCGGCGGCTTCCGCCCCTCCGGCTGTAGCAGCGCCCGGCGCTGCCGGCGAATCTTGCGGCTGCGGATCGCGAGGACCGCATCCGGCGAGTCGCCGCGACCCGGCCGGCCGGAGCGTAACATCCAAGCAAAGCAAGCCAGCGGGGCAGCCCCAAAGGCGCCTCGCCGTCCTTGGCCCGGCGGATCTGGCGGACTGACGGGTACCACCACTTCCACGACATAAGCGGCCCGTTCAGCGTGCCCGGCCTCAGCGTGGGCGGCGGCCGCCATGTCGGTGCGCGAAATGCCCGAACCCCTCTGCCGGAGAGGGAAGGCGCGTTCGTGAGGCCTCGACAACTCCTCGGCCGGGCGGTTTGCGTACAACAGCGGAGAGCTCGCTTCGGGATCGGGCGCGGCGTCAATGACGACGGGAGGAGTTCGGGCAAGGTCGGCGGAGAGCTCACCGTCAGGCTGGCGGCCGGAGCCTCGCAAGGCCGGTCGGGAACGCCTGGTCGAGAACCGCAACAACCGCCCGGTCTCGGGAGCCGCATAAAGACCCTCGCGAGACCATAACCGGGCGCTCCCGACCTCGGGGAAGAAATCGGCGACAACGGAGGCTCGCCGTGAGGGCGGCTCACCTCGGGGCGCGACCGGGCGGGCGGAGACAGCGCAAGTGCGCCGGAAGACCGAGGGTACTCCCGGATCCACCCGGCCACGCCTTCACAAGGGATATCGAGGAGGGCACCACTCCTGTGCGCTTCGGGGCCTCCCAACCACATCGAGAAAACTCGGGGAGACTCGTCCCGGTGTGGTTGGCCGACTATCGGCCGGCATGTCAATTTGCGAGGGGCACACGATGATAAAGTAATAATCGAAGAAATTTGCCCCCCACCTCTCGACTTCGGCTAGGGCCTGGCCGGAACACCTTCCACCAGACCTCATATCAAATCAAGGCAGACTTGGAGAGAACCTTCCGAGGGAATTTTCGGGGCACATACCGCGCCGGGTAACTCATGGGACCTCCCGGCGCCCGCCCGGAAATCGGACGAGTCCTTGCGCGACTACATCCGGCGCTTCTCCAAGCAACGGACCGAGCTCCCTAACGTGACGGATTCGACGTCATAGGGGCCTTCTTGGCGCACCTCTTGCCGTGACCTCGTAAAGAAGCTAGGGCGCCGGACTCGACCGAGGCGAACGGTGATGGACATCGTCTGGGAAGTTCGCCCCCCCGAAGAGACGCCTCGGGGCTCGCTCAATCCGGGCACGGGCAAAGGAAAGCGTAAGGAGGAGGAGCCCGCAGGATCCCAGCCTCGGGAGGGCAAGAAGAAGAAGAAAAGGGACAAGAGCCGCAAGGGCAAGGGCCAGGCCCTCAACGTGAGATCGATTTAAAACATGGTGGCTGCGGTCGACCGCAAAAGGGGCCAAGGCTTCGCCACAAGAAACCTTCGACAAGATGCTCAAGAAGCCGTGCGAGAACCACGATTACCGGTCAAGCATACCCTCGGGAATGCAAAGCGGTGCGCCAAACACCGCCAAACTCGGGGCCATTCCCGAGGAGGAGGAGGAAGAAGCGCCGAGGGCAATCCGGGGTGACCCGGGGGGTTTCGAAAGGTGAACAACGCTTCATGATCTTCGGCGGCAACACCAAAGAACATGTCGATGCGGCAACGCAAGAAGGAGCGGCGGGAGGTGTACGCGACCGAGCCGGCAATCCCGGGCTGCGCAAGTGGTCGGACCAAGCCATCACCTTCCGACCGGTCGGATCACCCTCGGCACATCCCAAACCCGGGGGCTTATCCATTGGTGGTGGATCCCATCATTGCCAATACCCGGCTCACCAAGGTCCTCATGGACGGAGGAAGCGACCTCAACCTCATCTACGAGGAAACGCTTGACCTCCTCGGGGTGGACAAGTCCAAGATCCGCCCGGGAGGGCCGGCATTCAACGGCGTCGTCCTCGGCAAGCAAGCTGAAGCCCCTCGGGCGGATCGACCCTACGGTTGCGCCGGGGGACCCCTCGAACTTCAGGCAAGAGACTCTCACCTTTGAAATCCTTGGAGTCGGGGGTACATACCACGCACTCCTCGAGGCCTTGCTATGCCAAATTCATGGGCGTCCCGAACTATACCTACCTCAAGCTCAAGATGCCAGGGCGAAGGGTGTCATCACCACGGGCCCTTTCACCCTCACGCATATGAGTGCGGCGTGGAGAGCGTGGAGTACGCCGAGGCACTCGCCATTGCCGAGGCACTCATTGCCGACGCAGAGAAGCTTTGACGAGATCGCAATCGAGCACGAGGCCAAGCGCCCACCGGGAAGCCGAGCCCTCCTCGGGCACCAAGAAGATCCCACTCGATCCCAACAACCGAAGGAGAAGCTACTTGACTATCGGCTCGGAGCCGGATCCGAAATAGGAAGCGTTAACAGTCGACTTCCTCCGTCGCGAACGCCAAAACGTTTGCATAGGGACCCTCGGACATGCCGGGCATACCGGGGATGTCGCCGAGCACTCCCTAGACATCCGGCTAGGGCTCAAAGCCGGTCATGCGGCGCTTGCGCCGTTTTGATGACGCCAAGCGGAAGATCATCGGCGAGGAGATCCACAAGCTACTGAGGAGGCCGGATTTATAAAAGAAGTATTCCACCCCGAGTGGTTAGCTAATCTGTATTAGTAGAGAAAAAGAATGGGAAATGGCGGATGTGTGTGGACTACACTAGTCTCAACAAAGCATGTCCCAAAGTTCCCTTTCCTTTACCTCGAATCGACCAGTTGTCGACTCCACCCGGTGGGTGCGAGACTTTGTCCTTTCTCGATGCATACTCCGCTACCATCGGATCAAAATGAAAGAGTCCACCAACTCGCGACTTCGTTCATAACACCCCGGGATGTATTGCTACCTCACAATGCCTTTGGCCGAGGAACGCTGGGGCAACATACCCGTATTTGCATGCAAATCATCTTCGAGAACTCATCGGGAGGATTGTGGAAGCCTATGTCGGCGACATAGTGGTAAAATCAAGAAAACGCCCGGACCTCGTGAGAGACCTCGGGGAAACCTTCGAGTGCCTAAACAAGAAGGGAGTCAAACTCAACCCGAAAAAATGCATATTTGGGGTCCCAGGGATCTTTCTTTGGGTTTTCATCGTCTCTCAACGAGGCATCGAAGCAAACCCAACCAAGGTTGACGCGATCACGAAGATGGGGCCAATCCAGAGACCTCAAAGGAGTTCGAGAAGGTCATGGGCTGCCCGGCTTCACTAAGTAGGTTCATTTCCCGCCGGGGAAAGGGGCCTTCCCTCTATCGGCTCCTTCGCAAGACGAGCACTTTGCACGGACCCCCGAGGCGAAGAAGCCCTCGGCAACCTCAAGAAGCTCGACTAGTCCACCAATCCCGGTGCCACCAAACCCGGGGGAGACACCTTGCTCCTCTACGTCCACGGCCACTACCCGGGTAGTCGGCGCGCGGTGGTCGTAGTAGAGCGTCGGGAAGAGGGCACACGTTGCCGGTTCAACGCCCGTTTACTTCATCGGTGAAGTACTTTCCGACACCAAGACTCGATACTCGCGGATGCAAAAACTGGCATGCGCTATCATCTTGACGCGAAGAAAAAACCGCCACTACTTTCTCGCGCACCCGGTTGCCGTGGTATCCTCATTCCCCCCTCGGGAGATCATCCATAACCGAAGCCACGGGAAGAGTGGCGAAGTGGGCGGTGGAGCTCATGGGCGAGACGATATCGTTCTGCCTCGCAAGGCAATAAAGTCTCAAGTCCTAGCCGATTTTGTGGCGAATGGACTGATACACAATTACCCCGGCGCCCATCCAAGCCGAAAGTGTTGGACCATGTGCCGATGGGTCCATGATGAAGACAAAGTGCGGGTGCCGGTTTGCTTTTCATCTCACCCCTTGGGGTTCACACAAGGTATGCCATCCGGTTGCATTTTCCGCCTCCAACAACGTCGCGAGAATCTGGCGCGCCGATCAACGGTCTCGGGATCGCGGTTAGCCTCGGGATCCGACGGTTGGAAACCCGGGGATTCTCAGGCGGTTATTGACCAAGTCATGAAGGCCTCGGCACGCCCGCGACCCCAAGATGGAAGCATCTTGCCGAAGTGCGCAAACCGGAGGAAAGGTTCCACGGGCTTGAGCACAAGCACACTCCAAGGCGTTACAATGAAGCCGCGGACGAACTCGCCAAGGTCGCGGCGACCCGAGGTACCGTTCTCCCGAACGTTCTCACCCAAGATCTTAATGAGCCCTCGGTCAGGTACACTACCTTGGAAATACCCTCGGGGGCTCACGGGGCGACTCGAGAACAAGCCGTGCCCGAAGCTATGGCGGTCGACCAAGTCCCCCGGCGGAGAGAGCCTCTATGGGAATACATATCCCAAGGAGAATTACCCAGGATAAGGCCGAGGCTCGCCGATTGGCCCGAAGGGGCAAAAATCCTTCGCGCTTATTGGAGACAAAAAGGAACTCTACAAGAAAGGAGCCTCGGGGGTATACATGCGATGCATACCCTCGGCGGAAGGCGAGATTTGCTCGAAGACACCCACAAAGGGAGTGTGGCCATCATGCCGCACCGAGGACTCTTGTCGGTAAAGTCTTGACAAGGCTTCTCTTGGCCCTCGGCGGTGCGGGGCCTTGAATGAAGTTGTGCGCGCGTCGCCGCAAGGGATGTCAATTTTACGCACGCAAGACTCACCTACCAAAGACAAGCCCTCGCGAGACCATACCTCGACATGGCCATTTTGCGGTGTGGGGGCTCGACATGATCGGTCCCCGAAAAGGGCACCCGGAGGACACACTCTCATGTCCTAGTCGCCATCGACAAGTTCTCCAAGTGGATCGAAGCCGGCTGTGGTGAACACTCGGATGGAGGAAACGGTGAAGTTCTTTACGAACATCATTGCCCGTTTTGGAGTCCCGAACTCCATCATCACGGATAACGGAACCAACCGTGGGGAAGAAATTCCTCGACTTTTGTGAGGACTACGGCATCCGGGTCGACACCTCGGCCGTAGCCCACCCAAAGACCAACGGTCAAGTGGAGCGTGCCAATGGCATCATCTTGCAAGGCCTCAAACCAAGGATCTTCAATCGGCTGAACTAGTATGGGAAGAGGTGGTACCAAGAGCTACCGTCGGTTCTATGGAGCCTTCGAACAACAAAAAGCCGAGGCACGGGTTTCACCCCATTCTTTGTAGTCTATGGAGCCGAGGCGATCTTGCCCTGAGACATTGAATATGGGTCCCCAAGGCTGCGAGCCTACACCGCGGGGGCAACCGGCAGCAAGGCAAGATTCCATCGACCAAGTCGATGAGGCCCGAGATGTCGCGCCTGAATTCGGCGAGATACCAACAAGCTCTTCGGAAGTATCACGCCAAGCGGCCCGAAGCCTCGGGAGTTCCAAGTCAATGACCCCGCATCGGTGAAGCAAGATAACAAAGGCGTCACAAACTCACGCCACATTGGGAAGGACCGTATTTCATCGCCGAAATACTAAGGCCCGAACCTACAAGCCGAAGAAGGAGACGGGTGAAGTCTACTCCAACGCCTAGAACATAGAACGACTACGCCGCTTCTACCCTTAACCTCGCACGAGAAGATTAAACACTTACGTTTTTCGCGCTCAATAAAAGATCTACATCTTTTATGAAGAGAAACTTCTTGTGCATACCTTAAGGGAGTCTTAGTCTCGTCGGCACAAGACTAAAACTCACTTTCGGGGGGCTACACGGGGGACCCCCTCGGGGGACCCCCTCCTCTTTCTTTTTTCAAACTTTTTCTTCAAAGAAAAAGTTCTCCTAAGCACACTCGGATCGATCGTTTAAGTTGCGAAGGTCGCACACGCACATCCTAAGTGAGGTTCGTCCCTAGTGACACCCGTGCGGACCGCCCCCCAATGGCATCCATGCTCACTATCTCGCTGAAATGAGAAAGCAAGCGACCCGGCCACACAATAAACGAGAAATTCGAGAGACGCAACACAATCATAAGCGCACCGCCCAAGACACAAGGCCTCGGGCAGCACCATTGTTTATGTACATATTCCTTACCCATTTAACTTTTTATACAAGGGGAGATCGGGGGCGTCGCGAGCCTCGTCCCACCTGCACTTCATGATCGGGCCACCGAGGCAACATCTGCGGAGGCAACATCCTCGGCGGCATCCCCGGGAGGCGGGCGTCGGGCCGTCGGCGCATCCTCGAGACGGCATCCCGCATCTCCGTGTCCGCCTCATAGCTTGATTCTATGGGGGAATACGGATGGCATGCCTCGTCTTCAAAGCGGGAGGCCAAGCTGCGTCGCGGCATCGTCCCACGGTTATACAACTCACGGGTCTTGGCGGCATCGGCGGCATCCTTCCCGGCGGGGTCGGCCACGCCCTGCGTCATCGAGCGAGGAAAAGCCCCCGCGGCGTTGCTTTCGAACCCGCGGGTTGCATCGGGAAGTGCGGCGGGAACACCGCCATGCACGTCCGCCGCGCCCCGGCCGGAAGGCATTCCCCGAGCTCGGACCTAAGGAAGCCACCCACGGCGCTCGGGCGGAGTGCGAGCCGAGGTCCCAACCTCTAGGTTGTCCGCCCCAAAGCGGCGGATGAAGTCGAGACAGGGCCTCCTCCGGCTCTGGTATGACTTACGCTCTGGTTCCGGCCCCTCGGCGGCGTGGCGAGGTCTCCGCGGCCTCGGTCGGATCTTCTCGCCTCGACGGCAGGCACAAAACAACGTCGGCCAAAACAAAGGGATCAAAGACAAAAGACCTACGAAGGAAAGAGCGTTACCTTGGCACTTCGGTACCCGGCCCGACATCACGCCCGTGCTCATCCGCGGCGACTTATGGAGCTGCTCCTTCTCCCCTTCGAGGGTCTCCCCTCGGACACCAACTCCCCGTCTGGGGGTGTTCAGGGGCGTCGCACATCTCCGCCCCTTCCTCGCCTCTTCACGGGATCTGTCCCGCTCGCCATTGGCCTCCTCCGGGGCTGGAGGGATTGCTTCCAGGCATCCTCAAAGTCTGGCTCATCCCGAGCCATTTTAATTTTACCACCTTAGCGGCCTCGGACTGGCCTTGACGAGCTCGGCCTCCGAGCTGTCGGCTGAGACTCCCTCTCCTCGGCAAGAGTAGTAAGCGGGGCGTCTCGCTTTGGGCCTCGATCAATTTCACCAGCGTGCCCGAGGGCGGTCCAGTTCGGGACGATGCGCGAAGGAGCTCGGACTTCTCGGGCGAATCGCGGAGATTCGCACAAAAGACACCACCAATTATGGCACATACATAAAGAAAATGCAGCGGAAAATGGCGGCCAAGACACTCACCGCATCGGCCTCGCGGCGAGGCGACCGGTTATGGTGTCACCCATCTTCGCAAAGGCCGTCGGCGACCCATCGCGGCGGATCTGCTCGCATGAGTCCTCCACGCCAGGGACCTCGGGGCCGCCATCGATCACGGCGGCGGGACCTCCGCACATCACCCAAGGTCAGGGGGACCACCCCAACGAGTCGGGGAGGAGGAAGCATTTCATCCAATCGGCAGCTCCGCACCTCGGGAAACCCACCGCAAAAAGTCCGGGGTCCTTCGCCGCCGACCACGTGCACGGACCTCACCAACGCCGAAACGACGCTTCTTAGGAAAGTGCGTCCCAACCCGGCGCATGGAGGCGGCGGGAAGTCGATTGTACGCCTCATGAGCCCCGGATCAGTGGGAGCCGACACAAGTGAAGACCTCCGGTGTCTCGCCGCCTCGAAGAGCTCCTCTGAGAGAAACTCTCGGACGAAGGGGCTTGGCTCCTCGGGGAGGGCAGCTGCGCCGTGGGACCCCTCAAACGGCGCTTAACCGGCTCCGCGTACTGGTCAAGTCTCGCGCCCCGGCCGAGCCTCTCTCCGAGTCGATCACCATAGGCCGGGTGGACGACCCACCATCACCACCGTGGGCTTGAACCACCTCGGGAGAAATCTCGGCCATCCGGCTCGGGCCCGACCCTCCCCGAGGCTCGGGGGCTAACACCACGGGGAGCCCAACGCAGTGGGACAACGCCTTGGTGAGACAACCCCGGGCTCGGGCCCCTACCGAGGCTTGCGCACTAGCCTTCGTGGCCTTCTTGGGATGCAAGGGACAGAGTGGGGGCCCCCGCCTCGTAGTCAAGAACGTCAAAAAGAAGCCAAAAAATACCGAGAAAGGAGGCTAATCTGCGAAAACACGAAGGGACTCCACGAGGCCCGAGGGATCGCCCCCGGTGTGGCCGAGGCACGGGAAGATCTGCGACTGGGCATCGCACTTGACGCACGGGCCGTCTCCCCCACGGTTTCCGCACGCCGCGGAGCCGGGGCGGAAGGCGTCGGGGCTCTTCACCTCGGCGGCGCCTGCGACGCTCCAGAGTCGTTGGCCCTTCACGCCGAGCCTCACCTTGCGGCGTCGAGGCGCCCACACCGGGGAAACCCCGAGCCGCCACCCGATCCGGGGCCTCGGGTGGAGGAAGCCTCGAGCGCCCGAGTCCCGGGCGGCCTCAGGCGTCTCGGGGCTCGGGCACGTGGCGAGCCCCGAGTGGGTCGGCAGAACCCTGGCTCGGTCTATACGAAAGCCGCCACATCGTCATCAGACGAGTTCACGGCGAACTCGTCCTCCTCATCCTCGTCCTCCTGGTCGCGGTATCGACGATTGGCCCCGCCTGCGTTTGCTTTCGGCCGACGCTTGGCGCGGCCACGTTCTTCTTTCTTCTCCTCCTCCTCAGCCGGCGCTCGCGCCCTCTGCTCGTTCGTTAGAGCACGGTTTACTACCACGTATGCATCTAGATCTGCACGCGGAGGAGAGTCATGATAGTTCAAACGACCGCAAGAAGATGGAATAAGAATCGCGGTGGTAGCCACGCCGGCAACAACAAGACAATGCAAGAACGTTTGAAGCCAAAAGCGCTTACCAAGGAGATGTACCCACGGGCCGGGCGCATAGGGATCTCGGGAATGACGGGTATTGGACCCTAATGCCTCCCTCACCCTCTTGGCCGGAGCCATCGATTGGAAGCGTAAGGGATGACATCCGAGACTCCTCAAGACCCAAAGCGGTAGGGAGGTCATCGACTCATGAGCAAAGGGCGAGCCATCAATGGCAACACCCGACACCGATGAAAAGCGGCTACCACGGCTGCTTTGCGTTCACACCCCATCTCGGAGCCGCGGGATCGCTTTGCCTCGAGCCCTCCAACCCAGGATGATCCGCCGAGGGGACCCTGTTCCACTTATTCGACGCCGTTTAAGGACACGCCCGGTGTATCTGCGGGAAGCGTTCCCATCATTGGAGGAGGTAGAACCACCGATCCCGCCACCCCTTATTAGAAGAGGTAAGCTTGGAAAGGATGTACCCATCGGCTCGGTTCGGCCTTATGCGCTCACGATCGGACTTGCGGCGCAACCACCACTAGCGCCCAGCGCCCGTAGGTGCCCCTCCCTTCACCAATCGAAGGCGTGGTGAGATGCCGCCTTGAAGAACCACGGCCAAAGGTCCCAATGCGGCTCGATCCCGGGGAATCCCTCACGAGGGTAACAAAGATAGCCGCCCGAGAGATCGAGTTCGGGGGCGGATGGGTGGAGCTCGGCGTCATAATGATGAAGAATCGCTCGAATAAACCGGCCCGCGGCATCCCTAACCAGCGGCCGTGAAGATCCATCGGACTCACCACATAGCCATCGGAGGGTTAGGCTCCTCCTCGGTCCAATGCGGCGCAATCCACTCCGGCCGCTCGGCATTGGTACGGGACGAAAAGCCCTTCCTCGACAAAGCGGCGAAGTTTTCCTCCGTCGCCGTCGTTCGGCCACGCAGTTCGGCATCGAGCACCTCCCTCGTGTGGTCGCCGCCACCGTTGCGCCATGGACGAGCGGGAGGGGCGAGGAACAAAGAACCACCGGGCAACACCGTTCACACGAGCACAAGGCAAGTGGATTTCTCCTTAACCTCTCCCCCTCGCCTTTCTTTCTTTTCTCCTAATTGCTGCGGCAAAGAAGGCAAGAAGGCGATGGCAAGAACAAAGGAGCAACTATCCGCCGCCCGCGACCCCCATATTTATAGGGAAGGGAAGGAAAACCGTCGGCCGGGCGGATCGAACCGACTCGAATGAACGGCCTATGATGAAACAGAACCGCCATCCAACGGCTCGGCCATGTAGAGCCGTCAAAAGCATTAATGCACCTTGACGGTGCTCTCGACATTGCCCGACAAGAAGCCCAGAGCCACGCCCCATCTGGAACCGAACCTGCGTCACCTCGGGGCGCGGCGAAGGAGCCTCGTCTCCCGGTCGGGGGGTAAAACCGTCCGGCCGCTCATATCCAGCAGGCGCCCGACCCTAAGGGCAAAAAGTCGTCCGATGATTTGTTCTCACCTCCGGCGGGAACCAAAAGCGAGCCTCGGGCTGGCGCACGTCAACGTGCACCCTACGATCCAGAGGTTGCCGGGCTGGGCCCACATGGGTTTCTACAGTCGCCTCGGGATAACCCGAACCCAGGGACAGGATGGAAATGCACACGCCTATACCCTCCGGGCCCCGGGGCCCGGATTTCCTGAACGTGTTTAAGACCCGCGGTGTTGCTTATAGAGATGTCCCATCCGGGTGGGAGGCCTACAGGGCCCTCGGGGCGGCCTGTCAAACCCTGGATCTGCTAAGCGGTCCGAGGGTTCTCATGGGGTGAATCCTAGATCACATAGCCGACCCTTGCTCGGCGAGGGCACGGGCACCCAATTTAAACGACCCGGTTACAACGTTCAAAACGGAGCGCACCCATGGTCGGCTTTCGGGGCACCGAGGTGTGTCTCCCTCCTCCTCCCTTTCGGGAGGGCGACAGAGGAGCGTATAATCATAGTCGAGGAAGCTTTGGTCGACCTTGCGCACATAAAGCGCGGGCCTCGGGCTGCCCACGCAAAACAAAAGAGACTCACTTTAAACAAGGCGCAATTTAAGAGCTGTTTTTCGGCCTTGCCCGGCGTGCGAGGTATAAAAAGACCTCGAAGGAATCCGCCATTCCATTCGAGGCCTCGGGGGCTACACTCCAACGGTGCGCTCGCGCACCCATTGTGGACGAACCACCCCGAGAAAAAACAAGGCGGCAAGGACGGCACAACCCCGGGCGAGTCCACACTCGCTTCGGGGGCTCGAAAACCGTCGGGACCCAAATATTGGACCCCGTGACATTCTCATATAACGAGAAATCGTCGGCCCGTCGGGGCCGATAAAACTCGGCCTGCTATCATCCCGCTTAGAAGGACGGCCCGGCCAGACGGTGGACCGGGCCAAAGAGCCCACGACGCCTACGTGAAGACGGAGTCGGCCTGAGACGGCCCACCGGAGTCACCGCGCGACGAAAGAGCTCGCTACGCTCACGGAGGACAAGGTCGGGGACCTTTACAAGACGACGAACCATGGCGCCCCACGTCATCATCGGCCAACCTAAGGCTCGGATTCAACCCCAAATCTCCGTCTCGCCCGAGGGTGGTTTAGCTCACCCGGCCTCGGATGAGAGACCTCCGCCTCGCCCGAGGGTGGCCTAGCTCACCACCCTCGGGCGCAAAACCCCGCCTCGTCCGAGGGAGACCCAGCTCTCCATCCTCGAGCGAGGTGGCTCAACCCACTCACCCCGGTCATAGACCCTCGGGCGTGGGAGGTTCCGATCTCAAGGAAGGGAAAAACAGCTGCATTTAATGCGGTTACACGGCAGACGAGGCGCCCGGGGCCATCGATTACGCCCAGTCAAATCGACCTGCCGGATCACTTCCCAAATCCACCGATGGGACACAAAAATTTGACCGGTGGCGTATTGCCGCCCGGCCACGAGAAACCGGGGACGACACTGTTCATTCCCCAGCGGTATCGTCAAAGACGCCACGACGGGCGGACCACCGGGCTTATGACACGCCACGGCCGGCTTTCACAGGACCGGCCCTCGCCATGCGGACTGTGAGGGACGCCTCCACAGATCCTCGGGGCGCGCACCGAAACGGCACGTCGCCATCGGATTAGGGCGCCGCGTGTCTTCATCAAACAACGCCCAAGCCGGCCAGCCCCTCGGCCGTGCGCATGCAATGAGCATAGCCGGAATTAGCCACCTAGGCATCCACATATGTAAACATTACTTCCCTCTTCCCTCTATAAAAGGGGGAGTAATGCCCCATTAGCGAGAGGATCCCGCACGGACGAGAAGCATAACCACCACCACCACCACGATCGTGGGGCTTGAGACCAGCGTCTCTCCCTCACACCGCTTGTAACCCCTACTACAAGCTCACCTTTGAGCGCGAGGTAACACGAAAGCGGGACACCACCCGCCGGGCGTAGGGGGCCCGTTGGCCTGAACCGGGATAAACTTCGTGCGGTTATGTCCATCTTGCGCTACGCCATAGGAGGAGGGGCACACGGCCTATAAATTCTTTATTGCGGCACCCGAGGCACCCCGGTTCTCGGGCGACATGGCGGTCGAGGCCGTCGCCGATGGCCCTGCCCCGCGGATCTCGTGGGTGGCGCTTCAACTACCGGGCACGAACACATCGCCGCCAGTGTCGCTCCTGCGTCCAGCTGGCGGTGCGATCATCGGGCGGAGCGTGCGAGCCGCTGCCGCTCACCGGTGCGCCGGCCGAGGCTCTTCGCCGGCATGTACTCCGCCGCCTTTGGAGGTGCCTCGGGTGGCCACACGGTCATCGCCGCGGGCCGCTTCAATCTCTCGAGGAGACCCCGTTCGCGCCCGAGGTTGTGGACTTCTTCGACCCCATCACCCTCGGCGGTGCGGGGTGACCATGATGGCTGCCCTCAAGCTCCGCGACTTCTTTGACCCCATCGTCGCTAGGCGCGGTGTCGCGTCACCCCCAGGCGTTTGGGATCCCATGCGCCCGAGGGGGACGATGGTCGTTGCGAGGCCCGTGGGTCGTGGAGGTACCAGCCGGGCCTGGAGGTCTCTTTTGTCGGAGTAGCTTTGTGCATCACCTGGACCGTCGCCCTGCTCGAGAGCTAGACGTGATGTTGCCGAAAGCGTACAAGACACCCCTCCTCCCGCTCCGCGCAAAGAAACTCAATGAGCCCGGTGCGGCGCCAGCGGTTGATTTAGTTCGCGGCCGCTTTCAAGAAGCCGCTTTGAGTCATCCATTCTCTCCACTCCGATCTTGAGGAAGACGCACCCGCGCCAAGATGATTCTGTGCTAATGTTGAAGCGTAGCACCGCACGCGGCTCGCCCGCCAGCAGTGGTACAAACACCAAAACCCGGAGGCCAGGCTAGGAGGGTCTTCTTGAAGAAGATCGGGATCGGCGTCGGGGCCGAACATGAGGGCCTCTTGCTGAGGTCAACGGGAGGGGCATGGAGGCCTTGCTTGTTCGGGGCAAGAAGCGCCGCATCGATGCCGCCGCTCGGCCTAAGTGGCCGCCGGTCCCTCGGTCCGGTCGTAGAGTTTAGTCATCATGTAGTCGCTTTAGTTTACTTCCACTAGATAGGTTGTTCGTTTTGCTTTTATGTTTCTTAATCTTCGATGGCGCCTTGGCATTTAGGCCCTAGTTTATATTTGGATTTGATTTTCCTCATCTTAATGAAAAACGGGGTGAATGGCCGATCGAGGAAAAAAAAAAAAAAAAAAGACTTGAAAGGAACCTGACCACGGATGAGGTGTTGATGACGCGCGCACTTCCTTCACTGCATAAGCATAACTCATGCATTTCAAAATTGCGATGCGAGAGAATTTGTTGACAAATGCAGGAGCATCGTTGATTATTTGCTTGTGTTTACAACCTGTGGGCCGGCTGTGGCCATGCGATGCACGCGTCACGCTGCTTGTCAAACCTTCGCTGCACGATACCGCCATGGGATAAATAAACAAATAAATTAAAGAAAGAAAGAACACGAGCAGGGCATGGCCATATGAATTGTTTGGATGCCTTTCCTTTCGGCTAGCTAGGGAGGGGATGGAGGAGCATCTTGTTTCATCCATCCATCCATTTGCAGGCGCGGGCGCGGCAGAGGAGGGGTCGTCAAGCGTGGTGACTCACAAGATTGTGCTCTACCTGCCGGGGGCAATCAATCTTCGCGCGCGTCGCCGTTACAACACCACACCAACCCGTTTGACCCTTTTCATCTCGTTCGTTCCCGTTGCTTTGTCGGAAAAAAATAGGATTAGATAAACAGTAGCCAAGGGACATGAACCTTGACCTTTGTGCGCTGGCGAAGACTATGCAGAAAGGAACGGAGCGACCGAAGATGGCAATCATATAGTTCACACAGTGACAAAGGCCAAAAAGACAACGCATACGGCTGGTACCAGCATTTTTAAAAAAAAAAATCCGGTTTATATATGCAACGAGAAGAAGTCCGGAAGAAGCTGTGCGGTGTTGTGCTGTGCAGGTTAGTTTGTGGCTTTGACTATACCCTACTGTTCCGACATCTTTCAAAGGTTTGGACTTTGAAACAACCAAGGATGCGTGCTTGGAGCAATAGTTAAAACCGAAATGACGCATGTGTCGCAACGGATTCACATGTGTAGTCTGCTTGACGCTTTCTATGCCGGCCGTAGTGTTCCTCTTCACCAAAATCATCCCGGACACTCTGTAACTAGATGGGTTGTCGCGATTTGGCTGAGCTTGAGTATCGTAAAATACAAGGCCATAGAGCCTAGTTAAGGATAAAAAATAAAATCATGTGTCAAACAACAAATGATAAATAATAAAAGGAAAAAGAACAGAATGGGGCTCATTGGAACTACCGAGAGGCCAGCCCAACATGGTCTCACAAACCAAAAGTGGCCCGGCACGTAAAAAACAGCCTAAAACATTACGGGCCGTCCTGGTCGTTCATGTGTACGATGATGGGTGGCAGATGTGGATTGTCACTGGATGAGTGAGCGGACGCAGTTTTTTTTTTTTTTTTTTTTGGAAGCGCATTTAGGGACACAGGGAGTAGGTGTCTGCACTATACCTTATACATGGAAAAATAACTCATTGACATCGCATCTGGTCAAACATTAGTAAAGGCTAGCACGGCCGAGCCATCTTAAAACATCGAGACCAAGCATCAAGTTGATCGTTTGATCCATCACCCGTTTTCAAGTGGTAGACTTTTCAATACCTCCTATAGGTTGCCCAAGGATCTACAAAGCCACCTAAAATTCTATCAAATATCATCTCTAGACGTGACAAACAATAAGGGTTGAAGGAATAGTAGATGTGTATTTTGACAGTTGAAAGTTAGATTCCTCGATCGACCGTGATGATCTTATCCTAGTAGCAAACATCTCTAAGACACAATCTTTAAGTTTTCATGATCATATTTAGTTTTCTTGGCTCCGGGCCACGTTAATTGCCACATACTGTAACTCATCGGGAAGGGAAGCCAAAACCTTCTACTCTTCAATTGAATTCCCAATTTTGATGCTCCATATATATTCCTTCAATATCTTGACACTGGGAACTTGATATTGGAGTCAGTTACTTTATTAGTGTATTTTTATTGTCAACATATCCCCTTCGTTTTTAAACGAAGGTTATATAAACATGAAAAATATAACAACACCAAATAACAACGATGCCTAACTTATCGAGTACTCAGGAATCATATAGTTCACACAGGCCAAAGACAACTGAAACGACTGCTACCTGCAAAAAAAAAAAAAAAAAAAAAAACGGTTATGCAACAAGAACAAGTTCGGAAGAAGCTGTGCTGTGTAGGTTGGTTTCTGGGTTTGACTACCATACTGTTCCGACATAGTTTGGACTTTGAAAGAACCAAGGAAGTGCTTTGAACAATAATTTAAACCGTAATGATGCAGGTGCCGCAACGGATTCACATTTGTAGTCTGTTTGACGCTTTCTATTCTATACTATGCCGTAATGTTCGTCTTCTCGAAAATCAAGTTTGAAGCACAAATTACTAATGCCGTGCATATGTCGCAACGTTCACATGTCGTGCATATGTGTCGTTTATATACATGTCGCAACGGACTTTGAAAAGAACCATGGGTGTGTACTTGTCATACAATAATAAAAAAACAAATGCCGTGCATATGTCGCAACGGATTCACTTGTGTAGTCTGTGGCTTCGGACTTGTCTGTGCCGTTAGTGTTTGTCTTCACCAAATCATGATTCAGGCACAAATTGCTAATAAAAGAAAAAAAAAAGAGTCAGAGAATAGAGAGGCAGGGGCCGCAGTGGGACGGACTCATCGGAACTACCGAAAGCCCATCCCATCATGGTCTCACAGTCCAGAAGCAAGGCAAGGCCAGCACATACAGCCCACACTCAGAACATTACGGCCCGTCTAAAACATAATAGATCAATGCTTAACTAACAGAACCATAGATTACAGTTCCTCAAATGAGAAGTAGGATTACACCGAGAAATTTGCTAGACCTACAACAAGCAATGTTCACCAATCCTATCAACCTTGCTACCTATTGATATATTGCCATAAATTGTTGATTTCAAAGCTACATGTGCATCCTCAAGAGAGATTTATGTGCTTTGGAATAAGGCGTTGCAATGCCAAACTCCTTCCTTCAACAACTTCAAGTCTTCCTTCAGGTAGTCGGTGCACATCTCTCTAGGAACACGGCCAATCTCTGAACCACATTGTGAAATTTTTCCTTTGGTTACCAGGTGCATAACATATACGCAGGGGCGGAGCCAGGAATTATATATGGAGGGGGCCGGACAATCAAATACCTATAGTGTATTATAAAATTTCAAGATATATATATAGAGAGAGAGAGATAGAAAGAGTTTTGATGATATACCGAAACACCAAAATCTCTATTAAATAATAAATTATTCATATTGTGACAAATATGCGATGAAAAATATAACAACAAGCAAAGCATAAATGATTAAGGGAACTAACATGTTTCAATTAAATTTTGCCCTCATTAATCTGAATCACATCAAAGTCATCAATAAGTTGATCGGTCGTAAACTCCACTACAATCTCCTTTTCAATGTAAATTATTAAGCAATATCTTAAGAACCCATCTTCCATCTTATTCTGTGTCGTAAACTCCACTACAATCTCCTTTTCAATGTAAATTATTAAGCAATATCTTAAGAACCCATCTTCCATCTTATTCTGTGTCCTGGTTTTAACAAGTTTCATTGCAGAAAAGGCACGCTCTGTCGTAGCTGTGGAAATTGGTAGAGTTAGCACTAGCCGAATCAACCTGCCATGAAAGAATATTATTAGCAAATAAGCATGACTATGATTATTTAAGACAAAAAAAAATGAAAAATGCAGACCTATCGATCAAATAGTAGTCATCTGATTTCCTGTTTTAGCTAATCGACGACAAAGCTCGGTAATGGTTGTCAAATTTTGAAATCTAGGATTTGTAGGTACATCAAGTTCATAATGTTGTAATTGTTGTCTTAATGTAGCTCTTTCTTGCTCTGAAAAAAATCAGCAGGGTAGAACTTTGAAGCTAGAGAGCACACATCATCAATTTTCAGGGCGGTGAATTAATCCGTAGGATCCAATGAAGTACATAAATCGTTTAATTAGCCAATTAGGTATTACCGTATTAGATCTAAACCAATGGAGATAATTTTTTTTTGAATAGATCAATAGAGCATACACCTACCTGAAGAAGCAGATCGGAGAGTAGAGTGCCAAAGCCAGATCGGAGAAGTGGATTGGAGACGGCGGACGTAGGTTTCTAATTTGTTTACGGCGGCGGCGAAGGGCAGCAGCTAGGGCCAGCAGATAACTCGCGTTGGAGATAGTTTCGCACTTGCTAGATGAATCGCGTCGGAGACTAGAGCCTGGGCTTCCTTCTACTTGATCGCATCATGGGTTGGACCTATAGAAACCTAGAATGCCAAAATACAAAAGACTTGCTAATTTTTTACAACACATTGGGTGGGGCCATGACCCCTGCTGCTCCCCTGGCTCCGCCGTTGCATATACGGGGTGCCTGCGTGCGTTGGCCTAAAACAACAGAAGCAAGTCGGGTCTTGATGCTCCATCAACGGCGCACGAGCGTGCAGTCCCTAAAACAAATGGATGCATGCATAGAAAGAAGTCAATATCATAATGTTTTATTCTTGTTTTGTTTGCCGTCCACAAAACCTACTTCAACGTATCCTTGTATTGTGGATTGATGGTTACGGCGTGGAAAGTTGTTACAATATTCTGAGGATAGGGGTGGATCTCAACCGACTAGAGTAGTAGAGAAAACGGCCGCCGCTGCACATACGCTTAGGGTTCCACGCGGCAACCATCGCTACCAAGGTGGCTAGCGGCGTGTGTGAGTCTATCTCTCCCACTAACACCTCCGCCATACCATCAATAGAGACAGCCATGCCGATGGTCTACTCGTAGCCACATCGATGGAAACAGCTCACACGCTCGAGTTACGGAGACCACACCTCAAACGCGTTCAGATGCGTACTATTGGAGTTTAATTTTAAGATGAATCGAAATAACGACATACGTTCTCTTGAATAGGCATACAAGTTAGAGTAGTGTGTGCTAATATAAGTTAAAAAAACATGTATGTTGCTAGTCTAATTCTAAAATAAATTAGAGTTGGAGACGGATACGAGGCACCAAAAATCATGTATCTTGCTGGTTTTCCTTCTGATTTTGTCTGCCTCTAGCCATATATATAGAGTTGGAGACGTATACAAGGCACTAAAAAAGTAGGCAGTGTATTAGGTGCAAGCCAATCACTTCGTGAAAACCCGTGCAAACCACAACAAAAAAGTCGTCTAAATTCAACAAAAAAAATCACACATGTAGATGATATGATGATACATTTAAAAAAAGAGAGATATTTGGTTCCTTGCCCTTGCAATTTTTTATCTTTGGAAGTTTGCCCTTACAATTCATGGAATTAAAGATTTACCCTTCTAACTCGCTTCTCTCCTACCATTGCCCTTTTCTACGTTTGAACCATACCGAGGCCCACTGCGCAGCAATCGTAGAAACCTATTGGCTCGTATTGCCCCTATACGATGGGATAAGCCACACCCCGTTGTTCTCCCATTCTTCTATGGGTCCCATCTCTCTCCCATGGTCTCCCCCTTTGTCCAGACGACGAAAACCCTAGCACTCGAGTAGAGATGGCCGCGGGCAATTAGAGGTGTGATTTACCCAAGCCTCGATGCGTGTCCACCGGAGGCTATGCGAGTGATTAGTATGTGTCCCGTTGTTTTCTTATGATACGAACCATTGGGATGCAACAATTTGGATAGTTGAACAACGACGAGCTCGGATGCCAGCGCCCGGTTGAGCGGAGAGCCGGACACCGCCGCGCCGGAACGGCTACCACTCATCATGCTTTGAACGGCCACAACGATAGGAGGGCGGCGGCCGCCTTAGGGGCGACGACGGGGAAGGCGGCCGGACGTTGTCCTGTGGGGTGCCGGGGGAAGCGGGCGCGTGCTCGCAAGGGCGTCCTTTGGGCCGGGGGCGGTGCGCGGCGGCGGCGAGGGGGCAACGACCTTTGGGGCGAGGAAAGCGTCGGCGAGGGCACATCGGCGATAGCTTGTGGCGGAGCGCATCAACGCTCACCAGCGTGAGCCTGTGTTCGATCGGGAATGAGACGGTCACGAGCCAAGATGTCAACGAGGAATTCCCCACCGGGAAGTAAGCCACCATCCCCGTCCCCATCCCCGTGAATAACCACGGGGAGACATCCTCCACCATCCCCGATCCCGTCGGGGATTTCCGTCCCGCAGTTTTTGACCTTACTTCTCCATCGGACTCATGGGAGATCGAGATCCGGCTCACAAGCGGAGGCGGCGGAGTGAACCCCATTTGCTTTCGCGCCTCGCGATCGTGGGGACCTTTTGGGGGGGGGGTTGGGGGTTGGCGAGGCCCGGACACTGGAGTGTCACTGCGAGCTACGGCGGCCACCGGCCGGGATTCAGGAGAGAGGCCGAGGGAGGCAGGAACGGTGCGCCATCGGCTTGTGCCGCCCGGAGACACGCGGCGGTCGCCGTCGTCGGGCGTTCGTCGCCTTGTGCGACCTAGGGATCCGAGGTCGAGGGATCCACGTCTTTGCCGTGGGTCGCCGGCTGGTCGCTACGGATGCCGTGGAGATGCGGAGTTGCGGTCGAGCGGCACGGCCGCCAGGGGTGGGGGCTAACGAAAGTGGAGTCCGGATACTAGAGTGGCCAAAATTAGGGTTTGTCTTCGCCTATATATACTCCGACTAATGGGCTTTCTTCCATGGGCCTTACGCTCTGGGCTATGGCTCCTCTCACTGGCCGGGATGCGGGGATTGGGGTCGGGAACCGAGGAACCATCCCCATCCCCTCGCATCCCCATGGGGGGCAAGTTTGTCACCGTTTGTATCCCGTGGGGATGAATTCCCCACCATCCCCTCCGACTCCTAATGGAAGGATCCCCACGGGGAATCGGGGATCGGGTCCCCGTTGACATCTTGGGTCACGGGAGAAAGGAGAAGGAATGAGGCTTGACTTATCCTCCCAGGTACAGACCACTACGCAAATACAAGTCCCTGAGGTGGGACCAAGGAGAGGGGACATACATAGATGGGCATGGTTGTGAGAGATCGAGAATTGTAAGGGCATGTTTCCAATTTGACAAATTGTAAGGGAAAATTTTCAAGGACGCAAAATTGTAAGGGCATGCATCAAATTTCCCTAAAAAACAATGAAAAAGTTTCAAGAATTTTGGGTGTCCCAGTAGCAAAATTTTAGACGTATTTTTTAGCAAAATTTGTCTACACACGATTTTTTAACATCCCATAGAAATTTTTGCCATATTTAGGTCTGTCTCTAACAAAGTTGGCAAATGGCGACGCAAACTCAAAATGCATCCTGCGGTGGAATGAAACACACTCCTTTCTTGCATTTAGACTATCTTCAACAATTAGAACCTAAAACAAAGACTCATTCAACTATTTAGGTTAGCTACCGTCAAAGTTTAGATCCCTAAAGAAATGTCTTCTTCAACAAGAGAAGGCAACCCAAGATTACTTTTTTACCATAACTTTGCATCTAGGCCCCCTGAATTTTTCAAAAATCAGCTAAGCCCATATCTAAGAAATACCTTATCTCTGAAGCTTTTGTGTCACCCTCTGCCTCCTCTGTTGGAGATACTCTTACGGTTGGAGAAGGATGGATAAAGTTGATTAGGGAACTTTACACTGTGCATGACCCAAGCTCTGAAGTATGTTTCGTATGTATATGGCTTCAAATTGTTGGACAGTCTTATACGGGTGAACTGAGAGAGAGAGCAGAGAGCGTGGTCTCTGTGTGTGTGTTGAGGTGACTTTGACCTTTGACGGCTTGACTTGTGCTGTCGACTAGGAGTCGACGCCGTGCCGAGACCAGCCTGATACATTTCGGAGAAGCTTGTTTTTTTAAAACAAATACATTGCAGAGAAATACGACAAACTATCGATCGCTTTGGCCCAATAGCAATAACAGGTCAAGGCCCATCCACACCTGCAGCTCCAAACATCGGTACGGCTCTGAGCATCGGTGTGGTGTGGCAGGCAGGCAACGCGCGCCGGAGAGGCGCCTGAGGCGACCGGGAGAGTGCCCGAGGCCGGCCGAGACCGAGATGGCCGCGGCGAGGGAGGAGGCAGAGGACGCCGCGCGGCCCTGCTGCTGCTGCTGCCGCGGTCGGCGCCGGAGGACGAGAAGTGGTGGAGGCGGTGGGCGCGCGAGGCCGGGTGCGTGGGGTACCTGGCCCTGCCCATGGTGGTGGTGAACCTGTCGCAGTACGCCGTCCAGGTGTCGTCCAACATGATGGTGGGGCACCTCCCCGGCGTGCTGCCGCTCTCCTCCGCCGCCATCGCCACCTCCCTCGCCAACGTCTCCGGTTCAGCCCCCTGGTCCGTACACTCCCTTTCCCCCCTCCCCCTCTTTTTGGTTGTCGTCCCCATTTTGGGCTCTTTCACCTTTAATTTCGCATGCCGTTCCGTGCTGCTCGCGTCGTGATCTTGCAACACTTTCTTGGTTGGAGAAAGCCATCTTGATCACTGCTTTGCGTTGGCACACTGCGTACTTCTCGCTTCCCTAGTTCTTGGCAAATCATCAGTTAGATTCTTCAGTGCGATGTTATGATGCTAACGAGCAGAGAACATGGATTTGGTGGGTTCTTTATTAGTCGATAGCCTGTCTGGTTGCAGTGAAGGTGCATATATGGTCATCACGTGACTTTGGTTTGTTTGTATGTGACTGGAAATTATGATACTGTACTAGTGGATGCCATCTGAAGGTTCAAAGACGTTTCCTAGTTCAACTAGTGCGTTAGCGACAGGGGCGTTGCAGTAAGATCGGAAAAAGTATGAAATCCATCGACTCCCTACATCGTTTGATTTGTGCGAGTTAGCAGCCTCCTGATAGCTCTGCTTAATGAAATACGTGCACTAGCACGTTCTGAAAAAAAAAGCCTCCTGAATCAGGAGTCCTGATTGTGCCAAGCTTTTTTTTCCACCGAAGTATGCGTTATGACGAAACGATGGGACGTTTGATTTCTGATAGCAAACTAGCAGTGTCCTGTGACATGTTTAGTCAGTACATTGTCAAAGAAGAATTTGACTATGCATACTCTTCAGTTTAGTTCAGTAATTATGAAATCAGCATAAGTTGCCGTCTGCAAATTAGAGTATCTTTTCTTGGTAGAATTTTTATGATAAAAATACAGTGTCGTTCTCCACCGGAAATATCATGTTGCACATAAACTGTGGTTCACGACGAGAGCTGTTAATTTTTTTTCCTGTGTGCATCAGTGTCAGGGTAATATTTTAGTAATGATGATTGTAATATAAGACGACACTGACTAGGCTTCAGGTTATTCATTGTGTGTCTTTTTTTTTTGTGTGAATAGGTTAGTCATTGTGTGTCTGTCACATGTAAGATGTACAAGATGCAAGAAAAAGCTAATTTAGCATGTATCACCTCTTTGTTTAGAGCAACTTTATTAATAAGCCCTTAAATAAGAATCATATTTTTGATTCGAAGGCTCTCTATACTTTTGTGTGTACTATTTTCTACACGCTTCCTATAATTCAGGTGACTGAAAACAATTGATTGCTTCATAGCGACGCTCCTCCCTGACTCCCTCTCTCCCCAACACGATGTTTTAGCTGTTCGATGGAGATTTTATGGATGAGCTCATCGCCTGATCGAAACCCAATATTTCAGGCGACTGAGTTATAGCATTTCCCTATTTTCTAGGCTCAACTCTAGAATTAACACTCAAATCAGAGTCCATGCTTTGGCGTTTCTCCCTTTTCTCACATACTATATGCATTCAATTTATTCGACACTACTCCTATATGATTGAAAACTAGCATAATATTGGTATTTATCATATTCACCTGTTATTGACTATTATTGTTGGCATGCTTTTCACTTGCAAAACAGATCGGACTGGCAAGTGCACTGGAGACGCTATGTGGCCAGGCCTACGGTGCAAAACAGTACCATAAACTAGGCTTAGACACTTACAGAGCAGTGGTCACCCTCCTGGTGGTCTGCATCCCTCTCTCTCTTCTCTGGGTGTTCATGGACAAGATCCTGGTCCTCATAGGCCAAGACCCTCTCATCTCCCAAGGCGCTGGGAGGTACATGATCTGGATGATCCCGGGACTCTTCGCCAACGCGGTGATCCAGCCGCTCACCAAGTTCTTGCAGGCGCAGAGCCTGATATACCCGCTGCTGCTGTCGTCCGTGGCGACGGGCGGCGATCCACATCCCTCTCTGCTACGTGATGGTGTTCAAGACTGGCCTTGGGTACACAGGCGCTGCCCTGACGATAAGCATATCGTACTGGCTGAATGTGACCATGCTCGTTGGGTACATCGTGTTCTCGAGCTCTTGCAAGGAGACACGCGCACGCCCGACGATTGAGGTCTTCAGGGGAGTGGATGCGTTCCTGCGTCTTGCCCTGCCTTCTGCACTCATGATGTGGTAATCACCACATCCTACATTTATGCTTCTCTTTCTCTAATCTCGCTATATAATATGGTGAATTCCTACCTTGTCTGATTTTTTTTTGGTGTCCCCAGTTTTGAATGGTGGTCATTTGAGCTCCTTATTCTCATGTCAGGGCTTCTACCCAACCCAGAGCTGCAGACCTCAGTGCTTTCCATCTGGTATAGACTGAAACCATGGTCACAGTATATATGATTCTGCATCGTTCATCGACAAAGATGTTTATTACCTAATGTTTCCCAAATTCTTATGTAACAGTCTCACAAGTGTAACGTTACTCTTCACTATACCTTTTGGGCTTGGAGCTGCTGGAAGGTAAGATTCCGGTGGAAAGTTAGCTTTCATGGAAGATGCTTACTCTGTCGTTCTGTCCTTTTTGAGTTGAAGCAGTTCATCATCTGATCATTCTTTTTTTTTTCTTTTGTGAAAAAAAAAACAGCACACGAGTAGCCAATGAACTAGGCGCTGGGAACCCTGACAGAGCTCGATCAGCAGTCCGCGTGGTGCTGTCCATGGCGGCGATCGACGCGGTTATCGTGAGCGGAACTCTTCTAGCTGCACGGCGCGTCGTGGGCATCGCGTACAGCAGCGAGGAGGAGGTCATATCTTTGGTCGCCGCCCTGGTTCCTCTAGTCTGCATCACTGTCATAACTGACTGTCTACAAGGAGTTCTCTCAGGTTTGTTATATAATCTCTAATAACATTACAGAAAGCAATTGCAACATAATCCCAGTCCTCTGGTCGATCTGCACCACTGTGATAACTGAGTGTCTACCACCTCTATCGTCTCTTTTCATCAGGCGTCGCCCGCGGGTGCGGGTGGCAGCACCTGGGCGCGTACGTGAACCTTGGCTCCTTCTACCTGCTGGGGATCCCGATGGCGATCCTCCTCGGCTTTGTGCTGCACATGGGGTCGAGGGGCTCTGGATGGGCATCGTCTGCGGCTCCCTATCGCAGACCACGCTCATGTCCGCCATCACATTCTTCACCGACTGGCCCAAGATGGTACGTTCATTTCTCCGATACATCAGCAAGGCTTCACACAATTGATGAACAAATAATCGAGTCATCTTCCAAGACTTGCATTGTGTCTCTAATTGGTGCTTTGCGCTTGTTGTGTTCGCAGGCTGAGAAGGCCAGAGAGAGGGGTGTTCAGCGACAAGCCACATGAGTCGTCCGCGGGGCCATGAAATCCATGATGGACATTGTACCCGAGTACCAGCGGCAGCTCTACATTTCCAGACCGATTTTGCAGGGGAATGCGTCTGCTTGTCATTCCTGTCGGCTGTTGCACACACGAAGAGAAGGGATCAGACATTCAGGCCATCATCCGTCCCCTGCAAAGTTTCTCAAACCAAGGCAAATGGGTCCTTGCTTTGAGTTTCGCTGTCCTACGATTGATTTTTGTATCTATCATCATGTTAAGTGGAGAGAGAAACGGGACGAACAACTCGACCTTATATATATGATGACTTTTTTTGTATCTATCATGTAAAGTGGATAGAGAAACGGAACGAACAACTTTGATGACTAAAACAAGGCAAAAATCATCTCACCAAACTCTATTTAGCATGTACCGAGACCTAGGATTTCGATGACTGTCATGTGCAGTCCTCACCAACCCCCACACCACCTTCCTATGGTCTTTCTGCAAGGTACAGATAATCCTAATCTTCACATATATGTATATGTATGTCTATCACACTGAGCCTCTCTTTGAGACAGTGCTCAAATCAAGTATGACTTCCGTGCAAATCAAAGGACAAAAAAAAAAGCTACCTTAGAGCATCTCCAACAGTTTCTTAAATTTTTCTTGGCATAAAAGTATATTCCAAGTAAAAAAATCAGCCCATCTCTAACAGTTTGACATATTTCGCTCTCCAAAATTAACGCTTCAGCTATTTAAAGACAATAAAGGAAAAATATAAAGAAAAATATTTTTACAAAGTGAATACAAAAATTTTTCGTAAATTAACCAAGCCCATATTCAAAAACTAATGTGTTTTGTACTTTTGCATCTGGATCCTATAAAGAGTTTCTATTTGAATTTCTACAATTTCTTTCTCTTTTTCACAGAGATACTATCCACCGCCGCCATCCGCTAGCATGGCGATACCTTCATCTACACCTTCATCGCCGACCGCTGGGCACCTACATGTACCACGCTGCTGCTAACGGATCAATCAGAGCCTGGCTGGAACATGGAGCCTTGTGTCCGACGCGCCCGCTGGTGGCAGAGGAATAAGTAGTGCGCCGTCGCGAGAGACGGGCTGTCACCGTCGTCGTCCTCGGCCGCCGCTACGGACCGGTTTGACCAAGGTACACGCCCGAGGACTGCGCCTACCGGCCCAGCCCAACCTGCCGGTGCCGGCTTCACCATCGCGGTCAAGAAGGAGCGATCGCTTGGGGAGAAGAGCCACGCGGGGAGAAGGATCGGCAGGGAAGAAACACCGATGCCAAGACGAATGCCCTCTGCGCATATATGCGTGCAAAGGAGGGTTTTTTACCAACTTTCCAAAATATGCCAAATTGTTGAAGGCTTCTTTTGGACTTTTTTTTTTTGCAAAAAACAAGAATGTCAACCCAATGTCAAAATTGTTGGAGCTGCTCTTAGGACGCCAATAATGGATGATATCTTGCAAGCTAGAAGGGTCAGTCAGCCAATGAAAGAGATAGAGAGAATAAGAAGATTTTTTGACGTTTAGCGAGAGCACAAGCGCCCAACTCGCACTTCCTCCAAAGATTTTGAATCACTGACATCCATTTGATGTCTAGCTTTCTTCTTCTTTTAAATGTTTCTTGCTGACAAATCTCCTATATACCAGATTTCACACCTTTCCACACTACTACATGCTGAAAACTGCTGCAACATAACTCACAAGTTCCACTTCAAAACCGAAGTATCACTTGTTCAATCATCATGAAATTTTACAGCATCTTGTACCATAAGTATAGAGCATGCATACCAAATGTCAAGCCATTCCAATAAGATTTGATCATCCAAACATGGCTAAGATCACAGCTCACTCAGATTTTGCAAAAGTGGACAGATTTGAGCAATTGAGCTATGCTTCATCAAATTGAACCAAACTTGAAGCTAACTTGTTTGAATATTCTCACAAGACATATATCCATTGAAATCACATACAAGGTCATCTCATGATCATATCCATTCAAACCAACTCAAATTTGACTACTAAGCATTTAATCCATTCAATCATCTCATAGCAAGCAACATATGCATATATATCCAATTCAATCATCTCATATGCATTCAAATATGTATGATCAACTAGAAGTATACCTTTTGTATCTCATGATCATCCAATAGCAAGCTTCACTTCAAATTATTTTGCAAGCCTTCAAATATCGACTAAATCACCACAACTAGGATCATTGCACTTGTATGTTGTAGCTCATTTGGACTTCACTTGTCATGACTTGGCATTGGGATATAATAGCACCAAGCTTCATTACTTGACTCAATGAAATGATGAACAATATAAATTCAATTGAATCAAGTCTCCAATGCCATGGTACCTACAAACAATCATCCACTTTTTGATGGTACCCAAACTTGTTTGGGTCCTCTCAAATTAGGTGCAACATACTTAGGCATTGCCTTAGTATGAATAGCGGGATGTTTTGCAATAGCAATCAAGGAGGTACCATTGTCATCCTTTCTAAGCACAATATCATCATCAATTGAAATCGGGCTTAGAATTGTTACCTAGAAGACATGAATGAGCCATGTGTCCCCTTTCCCGGCATAAGTAACATCTTCTCTTTTTGTTGAGCCTTTTCTTTCTTGCTCATGTGATGCTCCTCATTGCCTTGCTTCACCTTGTTTGCTTGAGCCTTCTTCTCAAGCTTGTTTGAACAACCCGAAGCTAGGTGGCCCAATATATCACAACTATGGCACTTGATGTGAGCCAAATCTTTCTTCTCAACTTGATTCTTGCTCATCATCTTGGCATCTTGGATATGAGTTGGATGTCTTGCTCTTGCCTTGCCACCCCCTTCTTGTCTTCTTCTTCGTCATCTTCAAGTCATCAAGTTTATCATCAAGATGGATCTTGAATTGATCTTTGGGGCTTGTTTTTTTGCTCAATTTGTTGCTTTGGTTGAGGCTCTTCTAGTTGCTTCACCAATTGTTTGGTTGGGCACTTTGAGGTGAGATGACCCCATGTGCGGCACTTGAGGCACTTGACATGCTTGAGCCTCTTCTTCCTTCTTCAACTTGAGCTTTTCTTCATTTGGGCAAGCCTTAGCAAAATATCCCACTTCATGGCACCGATAGCACATGGAGTGAGATAGCTTCCTTTGTTGAAGCCTCTCCATCTTCTTTGCTTCTTTTGCTTTGCCCTTTCTTTCGGCCTTTGTCATCCTTCTCTCAAATACAAGGCCATGCTTGTCACCATAGTATCTTTGAGACTTCAAGATTTGCTCAAAGGTGACATTTGAATTGTAGCACCTCTCAATCTTGGCTATCAAGTTCTTCACTTCCTTTTGAGCTTTTGTTCTCCTTCAAAAGGTTAGTCTCACAAGACATAGAAGTAGAACAAGCATTTAAATGTGAAGAGCATGATATATCAATAAAATCATCACAAGAGGTGGATACATGCTTCTTGCCTACGCTACAAGGGTTAGCACAAATATGTGATTGATCAATTGACCCAAGTGATGAGCTCCCACTAGTTTTAGATTTTTCATTTAAAAACTTCTTAGTGAGAAAAGCATGATCTTGTACCAAGTTATCATGAGTAACACTAAGTTCCTCATGAGCCAATTTTAGCATATCATGTGAACAAGTAGTAACATAAAGTAGATGTTTTGTTGTTCACATGTTTTCTTTAGAAAAGAGATTTCATTTTCCAAATTCATTGTTTTTGCTTTCTCATTTTCTAAAGTCATGGTCATGCTAGCAAGTCTACTAACAAGCTCATCATATGAATCAACATGATCAACCATATTGCTACTTGATACCTTGGTGTCACCTTGTGACATGAGGCAATATGTCGATGTAGTTGATGGGCTTGTAGTAGCATCACCAACCGAGCATGAACCATCATCATTGCTGTCAAGTGTGCTTGAGGTAGAATCATCACTTGCAACACTTGAAGCATCATCATCATGCTTTGATGCCTCATCCTCAAATTTGCCATCATCCCATGTGGAGGCATCACCGAAGGTGCTCTTGATGGATTCCCACAATATATAAAGGAACTCTTGATATTCACCTTGTCATGCAACTCAAAACTCAAAGCATCGAGTAAATAACTATAAGCATTGAAATCAAGATCAAATAGGACTTTTTGAGTTTTGGATAGATTTCTATGGTCCATGACAAGATTAAGACCACGAGTGACAACCCACCAAACCTTAGGTCCCATGGCACGAAAATGATCAAGCATATGGTGTTTTTTCACTCCTGTGGCAAAGTGTGTGCCATCAAAAAATATGTGTGTCACCAAAACAAGCATGATCTAGCCCACTAGTCGCCATCCTCTCGGGTCGGTAAAGACCACTAAATGAGAGACCACGGCTGATACCACGTGTAGGGTCGAGATGGGGACTAGAGCTAGGGGTGAATAGTCCTTTCTAAAACTAATCTAGGCTTCGGCTAAACAAATATAATGCGGAATTGAAACTATTCATTTAGCCAAGACATCACCCCTCTAGCTATGACTCTAAATCACCTCACAAAAAGATCCCTACACAAAGCAAATGAGGTGATAAGCCTAGCTTGAGCTCCTAACCGTTTCTATTGCAAGGTCACACAAACCTATGCACTAGTACTTCAAACAAGGGTGAGCTCCTACACAATTCTAATGAACAAACGACAAAGCCAATCCTAAGCTCACTAGATGCACTAAGGACAAGGCGACACACGCCTAACCCAAATGCTCAAATTACTTAGCTACACAAACTAAGTAAAAAGCAAACTAACAAGCTACACAAGCTAGTAATTGCAAGAGCTACTCCACAAGCACAAGCACAAGGTATATATATATGAATGTAAAAACGAAGCTTGTGATTTGGAGAATGCAAACCACCGAGAAGAGTAGACAAGTTGACACCGGTGATTTTTTCGAGGTATCGGGAAGCTTGCCAACTTCCCCCTACTCCTCGTTGTGTCGACCAACACCTTGGGTGGTTCCTTTGGTGTTTCACCTAGATGGTTCTTCGGTGTGATTCTCCCGATCACTTTGCCCCCTCAAGGCACGCCCCTGAGGGCACCGCAAAGACACCACTCTCAAGTGAGCCTCTCAAGGCACCGCAAGACACCACGCACAAGGGAGGTACTCACCGACACGCTCTAGTAGTGTCGCTCTTCGCGATCCCCTCGCGAGGTGAGCACGAACCTCTCACACATCCTTCTTCTGAAACACCGCACAATCTCCGTTGCATGCTTCACGAAGTCTCTTGCCACTAAGCGAATCTAGGAGGTGGCAACCTCCAAAACAACAAGCACACCGGCTTGCAACCGATCATCTGGTGCCCGCGAGATCGCGATCTCTCAGCGCGAAATGCACTAGAATCACTCCTCACTTTGATTTGGATGAACACTATCGATCACAAGTGAGTGGGAGAACCTCTCTAGCACCACAACTACAAGCCACCAAGGCCCAAGTGTGCTCGGCACCCGAAACAAAGTCGGGGGTATGTGGTGTGTAAATAGCCCCCAAAGCCAAATAGAGCCGTTGGGAGGAAAAATCCATTTCTGCTTGGCGTCGGCCGGAGCCTGCCAGCCAGGACTCATCGGCGGGTCGGTCCGGCGTCCGGTCGCACCCAACGGTGCTTCCGGTCACAAGGACCGTCCTTGGCCGCGACCACGGCGACCCGGCGTCGGTCGAGCTTCCGGTGAGTGCGTCAGGTCGATTCCGCGGCGAGCGACCCGAAAAACATGCTCTCACGGAATTACGATCGGAACCAGCGGCCAGGACGGTCCGGCCAAGTCAAGGCCCTACCGGGAAAGCGAATGGGGCCCGTCGCCCTTTCTGCGAAACTCCGTCAAGCCTTTGCTTCGAGCTATCAACAAGTATTCCAACTTGAGCCGCGGAGGGACTAGCATGATTTCGCCACCGCGATGCATCCGGCAATGAAAATATAAACTCATTTTTCTCGAAAAGCCCGAATCCCTTGCAAGCTCGGCGGGAGGATGGCGGTTCCCAAACCCAACTCAACCTTTGTAATCACCGCCGCCTTTGCAAATGTGCCAACACCGCAAAGTGTACACACCATGTGCATGTGTGTGTTAGCATTTTCACAATCATTTCAAAGGATCGGGTTAGCTCTTAACACGCCACTCGATCCTAACACATCGCAAAGTTAGATCGCTCAAGGGTGGCACTAGATGACCGACATGCAAAACAGTTTGCCCTCTTGATAATGCACGGCTATCTATCCTAAACCCGGTCATAAAACTTCTAAGCACCAATGACCGCTAAAATGAAATGCCATATAGGTTATACCTTTGCCTTAAGCATTTCCATTCCGCTCATCTCCAAGGCGCCGAGTACGCTTACATGCACCAACACGATCACCAAATGATATGATCCACTTCCATATCATCACGTGACACCATTGGTCCATCGATCTTGACCTACACTTGCTCTTCACCGTTAAGGCGGTCGGTCGGCGCCAAGTCTTGCCCAAGCTTCACCGCCTCGGTCCATCCATGCGCCTCGACTTGCCCTTCACACTTGTGAACCGGGTCCATCAAGCTGCCTTGTCTTGATCTTTCACCACCTTGGTCACATGACTCCATGTCATGTCTCATATGCAATAAGCTCCTTCATTGCATCACACATGTGAACTAATCTCATGTATTATCTCAATCACATTATTAGTTCACCTAATGTTGTTGTCACCAATTACCAAAACCACAAGGGACCTTTCGGATAGTAAAATCAAAGAAAAATCATAAAATAAAAATAAATTTGTTTTAAAAATCCTCTATGAACAAACCCATGCAAAGTGGATCCAAAATAGAACATGTTTTAATCGAAAAGTTTTACTATACAATTATTCCAATGTTTTGTATGGGTACATATGAAAATCAAAATAAAAAACATAATATAGAAAAATCCAGTTATTCGAAAACTCCTTATGATAAAATATCATCACTTTAAACTTCAACTAATTAATAAATACTTTTTAGCCTCTTTCCTTAAAAAAAAAAAAGCAAAAACATGTTATAGTTCCATTTCAATAACATATATAAATATAACATAATGTAATGATTTTACACCACCATAGCTAACTACCAAACTCAACCAATCACCCTAACTCTCGATTGAAAATAAATAAAAAAACAATATTAATATTTGAGAACCCAAAACAACGTAAAAAATAAAATAATACCATCACAATGACAAACTCTCCAAATATACAAATAAGTACAAATAATATGCTACAAACCATGACACGCATATATTAAAAAAATCTTATCCGAAAGATAAGCGTGTACAATATTAAATATAATATTAATAGTTAATGAATCCATTTCACAACAAATAATAACTTCCAAAGAAAAAAATATGGGTCCTATCGGGTCATAAGCGGCAACGCCGCGGACCATATCCTCGGTTTAATATGAATGTTAAACCTAGACAGATCTAGTTGGGGGGCGGCGTATGTGCCCAAAACTCGACAGCCATGCGTTTCCGATCTTGCAGCGGCATACCTCGATAGATCGCACGCTCCGATCGATATGATCTGATTCCCCACGCCCTCGGTCAAAATCGATCATAGAACAGTCCTCCTCGCCCAAATCTGGAATGTATCTGCCATAATATATATAAAAAGAATAAACATGATATAATGTAGAAAACAAGCATAGTTGTTTGCACTACTGAATATCATTGATATAAAATGAAACGGTGTTGGAATCTATTATTAGCTACACCGTTAGCCTAAAACACCTGGCATTCATAGTACCTGGTAGATCTAGTCTTTGTTGCTCTGTTACTTTTCTCTTAGGAAGAGTAAGCAATGTCGCCGCAGTCGGCAAGCACATCAGCGGCTATAGGCAATGTGATAGCTAAAACCTTAAGTCGTCTTTCTGTTTTGATTTCCCTGTAAATCCAAAGAATAATTTAATGAATGAATATAAATTCAGCTATGAATATTTTACACACACTCAAGTATGCTGACATAAACAATCGTGTATTGGTCTGACTCTTTCCAAATGTTAGCTATTATGCTAAAACAAATACTAGTATGTATTAGTTAAAAATATAAGCAAGTCCCAAGCTAAATAAGAGGGCAACGTATCATGTGTAAACAAGCTTAGGTATTGCAACGAACGCAACCACCATTAATTAAAGCCACAAAGATTCTGGATCCAACGTCAGCGTAGTGTTTTTCACTAAACCCTCCACCAGAGGTTAAATCCCCAACTCGTGTGTGTATCCGGATTTATGGGTTTAAGTGAAAAACCCCGGACATTGAATCTGCCGCAGATACTATGGTACCAATCGGGTGGTTGCGTATGTTGCGCACGTAAGTTCTCGGCCAGACACGATATGTTCCCAAATAAAAGCACTATGAATTAGTAGATTTCTTTAGGAACCGGAAAGTTAACTTTTTATAGGTTAATGTTTTTTTTTCTCAAATTAATACTAATGAAAGGATAGGTGCGAGCAAGTGCCAGACCAGCGTTGTATCTTGCTGGCATACTGATGGAATTTGATCTGCTGAGAGAGGTGTTTTTTTAGAATGAACTGTGACCTCAGCCAGGTAGTACCAGCCCAATGCGCTTGACAATAATGTGCCAACTTTGTTGACGCAGGCCGCCTGTTTGGAATCTGATCCATGTACGAGGTGCTTCGGAATGAACTATGACCTCGGCTAAACTCCCTCCGTTCCACAATACTTTACCAATTAACACTTCGTATAAATGATTTTGGCAATACCGCTTTATTCAACTTTTTTTAATAAATATTACCACTTTTGTTATGACTTATTACATCACTAAAGATATTGTAATGACGTTTTTGTTTGTTTTATAATTTAAAAAATTTGAATAAAAACGAAAGAGCAAAACACAATTTATATGTAGTAAAAAAATTGTAAGTATTGTGGAGCCAGGATTACCCTAGCCCAATGCGCTACTCAATTCATCTTTACGCCACCCTGTTTGCTCTTTTTGCTAACTGGCTGACAAATCGGCGCAGTTGTTTGGGGTAGGATAACGTTTCCCTTAGTTCCCAAAGCCCAACATGTGAAGTGGCCCAAATCATGTATCATATACTGCCCCAAAACCCTAGGTTATCCCTCCCCATCCCACCTCAGCCCCAAAAAACCCCGCTCAGGTTTCATTAACCGACCACCCGCCATCTCTCGCTCTTAGCCCTCTCCGCAGTGCACGGCCACCGTCGCGCGCGCGAGCTGCCGTGCGTCTGCCGCCGGTCATCTACCGAGGCCCCTGCCGAGCTTCTGCCTTCGCGTACGGCGTGCCGGCATGCCCTGTGCTCCCAGCGCCGACGCGAAGGAGACCCTGGAGTGATTGGGCGTCTGCTGCTCATACTTTTTGGTCACCGCACGGGGAAGATGATCACGTATCCACATTTTCTCAACCTGATTGGGGATAATTCAAGGTGCATCTTGCCCGACACAAGCACTACTAGAATTTTGTGAGATTTGTTTTTTGGCGATTGTTTGCAAATTTGGTATGTAGGGGAGCTGGATTATTGTTGATTCAAATGTTTACTGACACACGGTACGGCAAATGGAGTACCCGACGTTCCGGTCGGGGACGGGGATGGGTACAATATATCGAGACCTGGTACGGGGAGGAGGGACAGTTTTGCTGTGATGGGGATGAGAACGTTCTCCCCATACCCGTTCGGGATGTACCCGTTGCCATCTTAGCGAAAGTGATACCCGTCCGCTTATCGTTTCAACGCGATGAAGCGTGCGCTTAGTCACCGCTTTTGGAATCTTTGGTTCATTT
>JADLZK010001375.1:0-23503 GCA_015847255.1 Hyparrhenia diplandra | reverse complement strand
GAAACGGTAGCAGATCATCACACTTGGGAGTTGGGATCTCCACCGGTCACCCCAAAAGCAAAAAAATCCTTTTCAAAATCTATTTTGAAAATAAATTTATTTGAATTGGTAAAGGCTTAGTATTCTTTTAAATAGCTTAATCAAGCTTAGAGAGGTCTAACTTAAAACAAAAGTAAATATAATTTAGATTTGAGGGAGCACCATACTTGAGACATCTTAGAGCATCTCCAAAGTTTGGTATATTTTTGTCTCGTTTGCTAAATCCTAAATAATTATGGGGAGGGGGGAAAAAGAGGCAATCTCCATTAATTTTCAATAAACCACTCCTAGAAGACAAATTTACATAAGGAATTCTATACTATTTTGAAATTATCACACTTTTATGTTTTTTTTCTCTCTTATACATTTGCATCACGAACCTTTTTTCTACTCTATATTCTTTCCCACACCCTTCCACCTCTAGTCGACTGAGAACGATGGCGTTGGGAAAGGTGATGCTTGTTAGAAAGGTTGTGCGCATTTTTTCACTATATCTGCCAATTGCCAAAAGGTGGGGAAGCGATATAGGGTACTTTGAGATGAGGTTTTTCTTTTTTTCCCAAAAAAGAAACATGGAAAAAAAAGTGATATGGGGCAGCAAGTATGGATAGCTACTTATTGAGCTTAATCACGTACAGATACCTTTTGTACCTAGGTTGTTTTGTTAGGATGCTACGAGAATATGAGGTTTACTTCTCAACTCTTGTACACATACTCCATCTAATTCCGTTGCAACAGTTTTAGCGGTTGTTAACCACCGTATCTTGTAGATTCGACGCATTCTCGTCATATGACAAAAACTACTCCATGTTTAGCCTTCTTGAAGCATCATGTTTCCAGTTGTAGTCTCTATTCTTATTTACGATGGGATTGTAGTGTTTATGGGCCATCAAATCGTATTTCTCAAGCATTTTGGATAAGAACACGAAAGGGACTTTCGCCTCAAAGCTATCCCCTAATGACTCATGACGAATCGAAACTTCAACTGCGCCTTCAAGAAGGTAATGGCGCATACCGTACCACCTTGGCCGCCAAAGCAAGGCATTGGGTAGAGCTTTCACCCAAGTAATAATTGTCCATTGGACCGTGGTCGCCCCCGATTACACCGACAACACCACTCATTGCCCACTTGGCACACTTGTAGTGGTGTGCGTGCACCCACTCAAGCCATGCTCGAGGCAATGGCACGATTGCCGAGCGGCTAGCAAGACGGGCATGTGGGAAGGTTGTCACACCCCCCCCCCCCCATCCCCAAGCAGTTGTAGGTGACCCGAGAGCCGTTGGCCACCCAAAGACCGACCACGACCACATGCCATTGGATTTGGCGGACCTTGGGCCGGAACCATTGGCGGCCATTGTCGCAACCTCCCATAGCCGGCCATTGTCGTAGCATCCCTAGACATCCTTAGGCGCGAGCCGACCTAGGACCCAGATCCAGGCATGGGGCGATGGCTTCGGCCGAGAGCACCACCACGTGGACAATTGGAGGGCATGCAGGCGCTAGATCCGACCATGAGGAGCCTAGATGCAGTGGGTTGGCCGCAGATCCTCGCTGGAGAAGAATGTGGTGGCTAGAGTTGAGGTGGTGGAGGATGAAGGGAGGTTGAGGGGAGGGAGGCTATGGCCGCACCCTTTTTAGGGGCCATTGGTCTGCCGCAAGCCGAGGATAGCGACGACGGTCAAAGAGGAGCCAGGGAGGGGCCTACGTCGGCGGCCGCTTTGGGGCCCTCGAGTCACCCGTTAAGGGCGCTCAAGGGAAGGAGGACATCATCCTCGACTTGGAGGCATTGTTGGAGCACCTCTGTCGCCATTCTTCCTCTCTCACTTTGAAGGAATTGGCCCCGTTGTATTGTGCCTAATGTGCTTCAACTTACTCTTCACTTTGGTCGGTCCACCTTGGGGTGTTGTTGCCATAGTCATCGTCTTCTTCACAGCAACTACCTAGTCGCAGTCATCTTCTTCATAGCGGTTACCTAGTTGCTTGACGATGTTGTCGTTTCCTTCGCAGCGGCTACCTAGTCGCTTGTCGTATATCTTGTTGTATTCTTCTTCTTCATAGTAATGGCTACTTGGTTGCTTTGGTCTGAGAAACGCGAAGATCTAGGTTTTCAACTGGTGGATGCTTTACCCCCCACTGCTTCACCTCCTCTGTTGGTGACCTTTGCGGATGTATTTTTTTTTTCTTTGCAGTCCTAGTCATAGTGTTTTGAGGTGGAGGTACCACCCCTGTTTTCATGTTATTCGTTTGTGCTCTGAGAAATCCATGGGTAATTCTAGGAATTATTACTGCGCAGTCTTTGCGGATGTATTTTTTTTCCTTTGCAGGCCTAGTCGTAGTGTTTTGAGGCGGAGGTACCACAGTCTGCCCCCCCACCCCACCCCTCTTGTTTTCATGCTATTCGTTTGTGCCATGAGGATTCCATGGGTAATTATAGGATTACTTTTGAGTCTTTTGTAACCGGTTATCCGTCTTTTCTTTTGACCATTCCTCTTAGTGAGAAACAAGTTAAAGCCCCATCGTGAAAAAAAAAATATTCTCAAAACATATATTAGAATATGACATGAGAATAGTACTGATAATGGATTTGTCATGCAAATATAATTAAATGTGTATAAAGTTTTTAGATTAAAATGTGTATAAAGTTGTGCAAAGGAATGGTATTTAAAGGTATTAGTGAAATACGTTTATTGGAGACTGCGTTATATCCGAAATGTTAAGTAAAAAAGAATGGAAAGGGTTCATACTACGGTGGTATAGGACATTGAAATTTTTCTAGACCTAATCTGCGAGCCGAATATGGCCCACGCTAGCTAAATCTTCAACAATGAGCAATTAAACGCACGTAAGAAATTTGCAATTTTTTGTACTTCGCCTTGTATTGTATCGTCATCTTAATAATTACTGAAACTCATATTAGTTCAATATCTATGCTCGTTAATTGGATGATTATTGTCAAAAATTAATCCGTGGTTGAAATTGTGTTGTTGCGTGTGCGCTATACGAGAAAAAGAGCTGATCAACGCTAATCGATGAATGTATTATGAACCTTAGTTCATATGGGGGCCAGGAGGATAACCATTGCCAAGAATAAGCCCAGACAAAAGTTGGCGTAGAGAGACTAGAGTATTTGAGGGTTGGATTATTTGCTTTGTTCATTGCTTTCCTCATTCAAATGGATTCTTGCGTACATAAAGGGGTTGGCTAGCTCCTTAGCTCTACTTTACAAAATTAACTCCAGCTTCGAAATTACAAAGAGAAGACATGTAGCAATCAAGTCTTAGCCTAAGTCCTACTTGGCTGCTAGAAAGTTTCACTACAATTGCTTGCAGCGAGTAGTGAATTATAGCAGCCGATTATCTACCAATTATACTCTAATACTCTAGCTTCTGATCTACCCAACCTTCAATTACTTTGTACTTGCTGAAACATTCAGCAATCTAGGCCACCTTGGGCTTTTGCCGGCATTATAGTCTATATCAATTGATCACAGTCGCCTGGCCTCCTCGGGCTCCTGATGCCCATGCATACCCTTGGGAGCTCCCTTGGCGGCTCCATATGGCATCTCCCCCTCCCTTGAGGACCAGCTCGTCCTTGAGCTGTAGTGTTGGATAGCAGACGAGGAAGGTGCTTTGACATCGTCCTAGATCCCATAGGAAGATCCCAACAGCTAGCTTCAGCAGTGCGCTAGGCCTATCCAGCGACACCAAGGTGGGTGCCAGCACCGTTAGAGCTTGCTGCTAGATTATGCTGGTCGGCATTCCCCGATCTCTATCTTGGTTGGACCTGCAGAATGTATAGGCGAGCCCGAATAGTTGAGCGTGTAGGTTGTGATTTGCTGCAGCGACACACTGAGCAACATGCACATCTTCCACACCATTCGACGAACAAGGAATCCTCGCCTGCTGCTTGCGGGCACACTGCTGCCCGCTCCTCTGATGATGGCCACGTGATGGCACAAGATATAACAACCCGGGCGTTGCGCCCCACGGAGAGATTGCACTCGCCCGACATGGCAAGAACCCTTGTGCCGTCGCCTAAAGCCGCATTTGCTACTTGGAGTTCATTCTTTGTCTTCTCCATGTGAGCACGATAGTGGTTGAACATCACGACGAAGTGATCCATCTCCTCCGCAAGATGATGAGTCCCCTCAACAAGGGTAGTGATCGCCTCATCCCTTGATGAAAGGATCCCTGACTCATGACATTGAGTCTGCGGAAGTCGTTAGTGGGGCTAGGGCGGATGGCGTGGTGGTTGCTGGGTTTGGTGACGGAGCAAAGGTGGAAGAGGAGCGTCTGGGCTCTGATACCAGATGTTATGAATCCTAATTCATATGAGGGATATGGAGGATAACCATTGCCGAGAGGAAGCACACAAAGTTATTGTGGAGGGAGCCTAGAATATTTGAGGGTTAGATTGTTTGTTGTTTATTGCTTTCCTCGTTCAAATGAGTTCCCGTGTACAAAAAGGGGTTGGCTAGGTTCCTGCATATATAAAGGGGTTAGCTGGCTCCTTGGCTCTACTTTACTGCATTAACTTTAGCTCCTATAAATTACAAAGAGAAGAAAATAGGTTCCCGTGTACATAAAGGGGTTGGTTGTGTTCCCCGTGTAAATAAAGGGGTTGGCTGGCTTCTTGGCTCTACTTTCCTACATTAACTCTCGCTTCTAAAAATTACAAAGAGAAGACATTGACTGCATTGTAGCAAAGAGAAGACATTGATTTGTTGTAGTAGTAAGTCTTAGTCTAATTCATACTTGACTCCTAGGAAGTTTCACCGCAAGTGAATTATAGCGGCAGATTATCTACCAATTATACTACACTCTAGCTTCTCATCTACCCAATCCCGAGTTACTTCTTATTTGCTGAAATATTCAGCAGCCTAGCCACCTTGGACTTCGCCGCCCGATTGTTGTCACGCCACATGACATCCATTGATCGTAGCCGCTGGCCTCTCTCGATGCCCATGCATGCCCTTAGGAGCTCCCCCGGTGGCTCCACAAGACAGAATGTTGAAGCACTAGTGTTTAAGGCGCGCCCCTGCTTGGCGTCGTTGCCGAGCCCGGCCCACCGCGTGGAAGACGGCATCCTGTTTAGTGTGTTGTAGAACGAAACCGCAATAACAATATGCCGAGATCACCTAATTCATCGCATCTCAAGTTTAAACCGATATGAACTACTATTTGTAATAGAGGCTACCGTTCATTGTTGTAGAGACGCGTCGAAAGCAATAAAAAAAGCACTCCAATAAATATAAATGCCCGGGCGCAGATATGCATTAATGACGCCGTCCTTGGTTCGGTGACACCAAATCCAAATGCGCCACAAAGATTAAGAACCGCACCGTTTGGAGGAGCTAAAGAGCAAATTACGTTTCTTCAATGGCCACCGTGGCCAGCTACGAAGTCACCACGACCTAAGTGTTTTGTCAATCGACCAGATATCGGCATGGCACTAAGAGCCTATGCAACCGATATGTACAAAATAAAAGTTCTTGATGCCCCCGAACACGGCACTCGGGGTGAGTACACGCCATGAGGCCGAACTTGCTTAACTACCACATCAGCAAAAGGCGGCAGGTCTTCTTCGGATGAGTCCGAGGTGCTTCACCCTACAAAATACTTGAGCAAGGAGGCAATTCTGGGGTACGCAGACACCGTGTATAAGCAAAGAGCACAAGATCAAAATGTAATGGATTAAAGGTATCTTGTACTACCTTGCCTAGAAATCCTCGGTCTTTGGTGAGGTCCCAGTCGCGAGCCCTCTTCTTTGCGATTCGATGTCTTGGCAAACTTGGCGTGCACGAGGCTGAATAAACTATTTAAATAAACGATCGGTATGTATACATGATTTTTCTGTTTTATACCGATTTAGAGATGAGTAGTAGTCTATACTCTTTGAGTGGTAGCCAGTAAAGAAGAGGCATCAACATTTTCACGGCACCGGTGTCTTGAAGATAGTTGTTATTCGGATCCTCGTGCATCGAGGGAAGCAATAAAAAGACGGTAAAGATGCGGGGTAAACTTCGGTGTTAGGGGTTGCCATGGAATGTGAATGCAAGAGCAAGAGGTGGAAACCTCATTAGAGTCGACATCGGTCATGGGCAGCCTCTTACGAACAGAGGTGCGAAGATTAGGAAGCTTTGCCTTGCCCGTTTGAGCCACGGCATGGGAAAGAAAACAAACTTGTTTGAAAAGAGGAATATAAGACCAGTCAAGAGTACACATATTAGCATCAACAAGTGTTACCCCTTGCGGTTTTTACGTGGTGGTGTATTGCCGTCACACGCACTTGGTGGTGGGGTCGTAGAAGCACACAAACGTAGAAAAAGCGATAAATGAATCTTGAGATACACAAGTGCAAAGCCGAGAACACATGAGATGCCTAGGCTCTTCACCTTTGGTGACCGCGTAAATAACGATCTTTTCTTTGCCGCATCAGTTGGTGAGAGTGACCTGGGGTCTTCAGGCACTTCTGTAGAGCCTGAAGCCACGAGCTGAGAACTACTTCCATCATCAAGGTTGACAGGGGCAGGAGCAGGAACAACAGGGTTGCGCTGACCATAAGATGTTATGATAGAAACTACTCGATAAGTCTTCCGCTCACGATTAAAACTTTGTTGAGTGAGGGTGACGGCAAATGTAAATCGAGGGAAACTATCTTGGAAATGTCTGGCAGGTATGCATCGGAAGTCGTGGCTGTCCTAAGCACTTGGCCGAGCAAAGCTTCCCAATGATACGTCGACCAATATCCCCAAAGCATATCATCTTAGCCTCATCTGTTCCATCAAGAGCGATGAAGGAAATCTTGTACCTAACGGTCGAAGGAGAACAGTAAATACTATGACTTGGGTAGCCTCAACCTTAGTTAACTATGATATTTAAAAGTCATCTTAGTTGTTGTAGGCAATACGTACTTGAACCCTGAGCGATGTATTGGAACAACGGCGCATTTGTAGCCGCGACCGCCTCGATCTGAGGATTTCTTGCACTTTGTGCACTGACGGAAACCACCAGGATGCATTTGGAACAAAGGCGTCCAACAAATCCGCGATAACGATACCCATCTTCCCCGTGAAGGATAATAGTGTTAGATCGGACAAGAAAAAAAAGAGATAATGAACGAGTGCGGTATAAGCATATTAAGTATGGGTCCTCCCGCCGAATTCATATCGACCAATGCTATTGAGCCGCCGGAGGCGTGATCTCTGCGCAGGAGGCGGGATTGCGTCTCGAGGGTCT
Organism: Hyparrhenia diplandra; assembly: GCA_015847255.1. NCBI lineage: Eukaryota > Viridiplantae > Streptophyta > Magnoliopsida > Poales > Poaceae > Hyparrhenia > Hyparrhenia diplandra. The sequence goes on along the minus strand of JADLZK010001375.1, from coordinate 16,225 downwards.
GACGATCGGCCGTGCGAGCGACTGATTTCGACGATGGGATCTGAGCCCGAAGCCACGACCAGACCAGGTATCTCGGGGTAAACAATATTTCGTGTCTCATCTACGCAGCTACCATCACTATCCTCTATGAGAATCTTAAGACCTTTTTCTCGGATGTGACTCTTGAAACGACCACGTATAGTCACCCATGGTCGAAAAACAAAAAGTTTTCAAATAAACACCAACATGAGCCGGGGTTTGACCCCTCGACTCTTGTTAATTGTCATCGCATAACAAACCTTAACGAGGGGAATTGTCGCCTCTTTAGTTCAAATGGCAGTTTAGAAGTTTTTAAGGTGAGACAAACCCCGCAGGTATAAGGATCGTCTCACCGTGTGTGAACTGTCATAATCTTTGCTGTATAAGCATATCACCAAGGTCGGTAACAATTAATCTTGTTCCATTACATAGACCGGCGCTCTCGATCTAGATTTCTTAACATCATTATTGGAACACCTATCTTAAGTAAAAGGCGGTGGGTAGGGAAGTTATTAGCATTCAACGAATTCGAAACTCAACCGGATATAGAAGATCATAGGAAGCATGTGCTTTTTCGTGATTTATTTATATCATCACAAACTAGATATTCTCTTTCATCACCCGGGCGGCGAGGGACACAACATGTGTATTTACAAAGATCGGCAATTTCATTAGTGGTTGTCAAGATGGCACGACTATGAAGATAGAGGGGATCACGATATCTTTTCGGCCAAATTAGGATAGACAAGTGTTGACAATGCAAGAAACACTACCTTACGAAAGATGGCGTAGCGATGGGTCTTTAGGAATTTTTATCCATGTTGCCTCGTCCTCTCCCTCTTTCACGAATAGCCTCGATCTTACCCTCTCCAACATCTAATACCCAGCTGACTAAACTCGAGAAATCTCTCTCTCATGCCTCTATGTCTAGATCCGGCGGTATAGTCGCATGTTTTTGGTCGAGACGGGATCTTAACGTGTGTCCGAGTGGAGAATTTGAAACAAAGCGGATCAACAATGCGTGCTCGGCCACCACCCTCAACAACCGGCAATATCGGCGTAAGTCACCACCCGAACCACTATCTTACCACCAAAAACTAAATCACGGGCACCTTCGTTTTCATGAGATAAAACATCCCTAAAGCTTCTATCCATGGCCTCAAATGCGTGGCGGTGTGTCATTAGAGCCTCATCCCATATGATCAGCGATATTGACTCGACTAATTCGAAAGCATAGAACCTCGTTTTATGTCACACCTACGAGGTTTCATGTAGCTCACGGGGTATCTTAAATCGGGGGAATGAGCAGTTCGCCCACCACCGTAAGAGCAACGACGCGACACGGAAGAAGCAACAAAGTGAGCACAATTTTTTACGGGCAGTAACCGGGCAACTATAACATTCCAAAGAAAAGTCTTTCCACTCCCTCCAAAACCTGAGACAAAGAAAAAGCCTGGCCTATTTTCTAGCACACAATCTGTAATTGTCTTAAAAGCACACAACTGTTCTTCATTTAGTTTACCAAGCATTATATCTGCGTCATTCATTAGCTTTTCACAGTCATATGCAAGCTCTTCCTCAATAAGCCTATTACCTGAAGTATAAGTAGAAGGATCGATTTTGGTGGTAAATTACGGTCCCTCATTTTAGCCCCCCCGGGTTGCAAGAGTATCTCGCGATATCATCTAGCAAGTAGTCTCTAAGTTGAGCATCGGGGACCTCGTATCTATTGTTGCCTTTGTATTTTGTTTGAACCTATATTGTATGTCGTCGGGTCATAAGTCTCCATACCTTTTCAAAAAAAGTTGTATTCATCATTTACCTCACAAAATAGAAGCATTGTAACAAAGAGTTTTCGAAGCTGCGCAGAAGTGGCCCAAGCCGCAGCCTCATCGAATGCATCATACCACTCCTGATCATCACCAAGCAGCCCACGGGCACAACAAGCTAATTTAAATGTAGGGTATACAGTGCCACCAAATGTTCTAAGATCTTCAAAACTCTGCGCACCCTTAACTACAAGCAACAACATTCTAAGGAAATATCTTTCACCAAATGTTGGATGAACATAATATAACCGAACCGATTTTACCACCATCTCGTTGTCTAGGTATCCAAAGCCTCGAACCACCATCCCATTTCCACTTGAAGGGAATTCACGATAGTAAGTAAGGTTTCTAGCAGCTATATAGCCTTGATTAGCAACAAACCATTCAGTTAACATAGTTTTACGAAAAAATTCCTTTTGAGCGATATCAGATATGTCAACGTCTTCATCATACACAACATAATTGTCATCTGGGAGATGTATAGCTAATCTTTCTACTGGTGGATAGTGCCTATGAATATCAAATCCCAAAATTCGCCAGCACGCATCATGGTCGCATATATACCTACAGTCTAAGTATTCCTTCACCTCATCTCTAGTGGCTGTTTGATCATTATATGGTGCATCCTGGCCTTGTCGTATTCTCTGTATATAAACTTTGCTACAGTCTGGGCCCTTAGTAACGTACTTGAATAGATACTTAACAAAAATAGTTTTGTTGCACCACTCTACATTGATATGAGCCTGGAATTTTTTTAGCAGGAGAATATTGTATGGAACAACCCAACGACTATCTAGCTTATGCGATCCTTTTTGTACATATCTACCATTATCTGATCTTCTATACAGAGTAAAGCCACCAGTATCAATATGTGTCTCGACCATATTGTTTAGGAATTTTTTAGAACAAACGCCTTTTTCATGCAAGGGCAGGTCTCATGACCGGGGCCACACACGGACCGTGGACCATATGTTCAGACAACAAGCAAATACGCCAAGGGATCTATAGCTGGATCAGGAACCTCTGCGCTTATGAATTTATCGATGAGCGCTTGGGTGGGTTGAGAGGTATCCTGAGAAAGCCACACAATAATATGTGCATGTGGAAGGCCACGCTTCTGGAATTCAACGGTGTGGAGTGCTAAACAAGGTAATCGTGTTAATCACAAAGTGAACAACACAAGACACAAGAGAAGAATGGATCAATGAACAAAGTGAAGAGCAGCTACCTGCACACACCGGGCCAAAAACAATACCACTTCTAATATCACCAAGAAGCTCTTCAAGCTTCATATTGTAAACTTCGGACGACTACATCCGACGGTCGGTTGGTTTTACGGCCGCTCAAATGATATGGCTTCACGAAATTTACGGCCATTTGGGATTGCATGTAAATGTTACAAAGAAATCTGGAGGCCCGTATACTCTACAAATCGCTATAGCATCATGGTAATTCTGAACCATGTAGCGTCTCCCACCAGTATGAGACGCCGGTAACACGGTTTTCTTGCCAACATCACCTCCACTAACGCAGCCTCGCCCAACAGCATCTACTATACCCTGCATACTCTCGACACGAAGTTTTTTTTGGTTGTTAAGAACATACCACAGCCTATTCTCATCTATACCAGCACGCGCATCAATTCTAGCCTGAGCAGATAGATTGCCATAACATAGAAAAGGATTTGGTTTTTTCTTTTCTATAATGAAACCCATGGCAAAAGTAATCTTGCATAGTTACTTTGGTTCTCTTGTTCTTCCCAATATCGAACACCCTCATATGTCACACCAATCTGAAACCACGCTCACCATACGGAAAAGAAGAGGGTACTTGTAAAGCCATGTAGGCGGGGTGCAAAGAGGAAATATTCTCTAGGTGGCCACTCTAGTACGCACTACTATGTCTCATTGGAATGTATCAAGAGTAAAGTCCCCAACAACAAGCATAGCGAGTTCGTTAGTGGTGGGCGAGATTATATTGGACCGATCCCCTTCCTAGCTCCTACAATTCTAATTATGAACTCTTCATCACCATTCTCTGCCAATCTATCTCGGGCCGTCTAAAGCTCGGGTCAATGGGTTTTCTTCATCAAGCATGGCAAACAACCCGACCAACAATTTACGCATCTAAAGGGTCGGCGGTCTATCATCGTTATGTAGAGCATGGAGCCTATTAGTGACCTCATTTGTAGTATCATAGACATATAGCCGTATGAATTTTGGTCGCTCACCGTCCCTTAGCGGCAAGGACCCTATGCGGTGATGAACGACCCGGATATTTTAAAAACAGGAGGACCACGACCATCATTCATCGATCTATCTATTTTAGCCCCCATGGAGGTGAAAGCAAACATGCAATTGTACTGTCGTATATGTTTTAGAAAGCGCTTGCACCTAAGCGTCACCATCGAACCTTGCCAATGACTTGAGGGGCTCAGCCTCTCCCTATAAAGGGGGTATGACCACCTTCCCACCCTTACAACATTTATTATAGGCGATTTTACCGGCTCTCACATTCGAATCGGACGCAACCCTTTCATTTAGCCAAAATATTGCACGACAATACCGCGCACTCATAGTCCGGCTCCATAGTAAGACCGCCCAGCATGCGTAGGCTGAAGCATGAAAACGAAGAAACGGCGGCGGGTGCACATAAAAGGAAAAGGCAATCGAGAATGATAACATCACTTACGGACCATCGGCGAGACCATTACAATCTGAATTAGAACGATAAATTGTGCTAACCTTTAAGAGCGTCGATGTATTCTTGTGTGAGGCGACCACGACCTAATGGTCCACTAGGTAACAAGGAACGGCCTAACAGGGAGAGAAATAAGCAAATGATTACAACAACATTACGCCTCAAATGGCGGAAGCCAAAGATATGAGGAAAAAATTGAAGCATCATGAACTGTCTTAACCAATTTCGCCGATCCGAAAACTTCCTTCGCCGTTTACGGCGACACTCAAAAAGGAGAAAGTTTCCTAGGTGAATAATAGGCACCTTCATCTATAGCAATGAAGCAAACAATGAAGTAAGCTCACCGCACCAACAAGATATGTTTAAGACAACGAAACAAAATAAGGGACACATACTCTCTTTTTCCGGACGTCGAAGGTACGAGGCGCCATCAATCAAGCGAGACAACGGCTTAAACCGTGAACAAGGACAAGGGCACACACAATCTGGTGAAACGGGGGCTGAGATGATACTGAAGATTTAAATAGGTTTTGCCAAAGATTGGCCGATGATTGCATGGAGGCATGGGTTCCAAATAATTGATACCCCTCCAAATGAGTGCCATTTTCTAGCTAGCTAAAGTGCTAAACTTTGGCGATTTTGCATAAAAAGCGAGCATATTCTGAATGTTTACCCTCCTGACATAATCTCAGCCTATACTGCTATGCACTTAGTAACATGTCATTTGTCATCAATGCCCTCTTTGTCACAGTCATCACAAATCTAGCCATGTCTTTGGCTGTAACCAAAGGCGTGAAATGCGAGGGATATGACTATGTCCAGGGACCCAGGGGGGTATAGGCTTGGAAAGTTGTTTCCATTTTGTCGATCTTATAGTCTAATGTGGCGCCTGATTTATTTCTTTTCTTTTTATCTTATGTAAATGGCATTCAAGGAAGAGGTTTGATAGGTCAAGAGGATCCTATTTGTCACCCATCTATCAGCTAGTTTTTCACTAAAGCTCATGTTACTTTAAAATGTTACCCTGTGTTTAGAAACCACACAAAAAAAAAAGTTATGGTGGATGCTTGAAACTATTGCATGTTTAACCTTTTTATTTGGAACGCACATGGGTGTGGACGACCTAGTGTTGATTCACATGACAGAGAAGACAAGGCATAGTAGCCTTTGAGGAAAACTGGCCATCACTGACAATTTCCCTTTCAAAAACAGAACAGGTATTGTGAACAGAGACAAACACAGAAAAAGCACAGTGTAACTCAGAAGCAATCGACGAAGCTGAAGGTCGAGCTCTGGAGCAGGTGCGTGCTGCTTGGTCAGATCGGCTAGAAACTGCAGCAACAGCAGGGCAAAAAAAAATTACCTGTTGAGCCAAGGAGCAGCTGTACCATCACAAGAGCAAGCCACCGGGACCTGTAGAAACACGTTTGGACAGATCAGCCATAGCCGCATGGTCGGCAGAGGAAGAGAAGCATCTGAATGAGCTGTGGCATCGCTGGCTAGCAAACGGACGAGGAAATAGAGACGTGGGCGAAGCAACGACGACGCTTAGCGAAGCAGCGCACAAAAGCAAAAGGACGGCCAGCCAGGAATTCTATCGAACACCTTGGTGACGTCGATCCATGAGTCCATGACGGCACGCACATATACCGAGCACCGCGCCGTGCCGCAGCGCCCCCACCCCCTCTCCCCCTTGGCATACCGTCACGGGCGCGGCGGGCGCTCAAGAGTGGCGGCGCAGAGAGTCACCGGGCACCGCGCGTACACAGCCGTATATTCCATTCAATCGACTTGAAGAGACCGAGAAGGGAGGAATCAAAGGACATGAGGAGGGACCGGGCGGGACGAACCCTGGTAGCAGGCCGGCCGGAAGGGAAGAGGAAAAGGTGCTGTGGCCGCCTTGCGCCTTGAGGGGAAGGGAAAAGCACCCCGTCGCGAACAACGTGAAGCGAAAAAGGTCGGTATCGTGGAGAGGAAGCCCGGATGAGAGGACCCGAGCACGAGCACCCCGTCCCAGGTCGAGCCAAGGCGACAACGCGACGGCGCTACCGACCCTCGGCCGGCCCGACCCGGTGGACCAAGAGGCCCGAAACCGGGGCCCGCGGCCCCCGCCAAACAGGGGACACGGGTCAGACGCCGGCGACCACGCGACGCGCGCGGCGCCGCGGGTGGCCTGCGCCCGGCGCGGAGAGAAGGCGGAGTCGTCACTGTGGGTGGCAGCGGGACCGGGAAGCGTGAACCAATGAGGAGTCGACAACGGCCGCCCGACCAATGGATGCCGCGACAACAGCAGATTCTGACTGGGGTTACAGGAGTTCGACAACACCGGCCTGGATTGTACGATCCAGCGGCGCGGACGGCACCGTGACGCCGTGACAAGCGAAGCGCCCGCGCAGCCTACCCGGGCTGCTTTCGATCGAGCCCGCCGCCCGTCAGCGCCCGTGGCGGACGTCACCGATGCCGACGGGCGTTGACATGGGCACCAGCGTGGCCGCCGACGTGGGAGCGCCCAGCGCCGAGGAAGCCTTGCGGCTCTCTTTCTTGTAGAATTTGGTTGCGTTTAAGAACTTGCCTCAGAAATTACACACTAGGCTGCATTTACGTCAGTAATCAAATCTCAGGATTTCCACTTAATTTGGGCACCAAAAGTGAAGATGGGATTCTCATTGACGATATCAGAGAAGCAGGTTATCACAAAAATAGTTTGTTGTTTCCTCAGGCCCCACAACTTAGATAAGTTCCAAACAGTAACACAGCATGGCAAATTTTTACAGCAACTGTTCCTTATCTTGTTCTATGCAAACCTATGTAACATTGATCTCGATAATAACAATCACACGTACCAAATAGATAGAACGGAGAAGCACTACTGATGTGCAAGTACTCACATAATCCCTAATAAGTTTTACTTGTCTCATAAGGTATATGTACTTATTTACTGACGACTCAAATGCATGCATTTTCAACGTGTTCACAGCAGACTGGCCTGGAGCTGACCATCCCTTATCTGCGCTGCGATGTCTCTGACAGCACCTGGTCCATGAGGGATGAAGACCGATGAGGACTTGGATGAGGCCCCAATCTCCTTCATGGTGTCGAAGTACTGGGTCACCAGAACCATGTCCATGACATCCTTTGCGGAGGTCCCAGGAACATTCTCAGAGAAAGCAAGAACACTGTCTCTCAGCCCATCCACTATAGCCTGGCGCTGTCTTGCGATACCCACACCGGCCAAGTACTTGGATTCTGCTTCACCTTCAGCCCTCTTGATCTGCAGTATCTTCTCTGCCTCAGCTTTCTCGGTGGCAGCCAACCTCATCCTAGCAGCTGTTTCATTAATCGAAAGGAACAGTTCAGAAATACTGGAACAGAGATACATCAAACTTAATGTTTTAGAAGATAATGACGTACAACCAATTCTTCCAAAATGTACTTAAGTTAAGCAGATGGGGCGTTACTTGAATTGACTTCTTCTAAAAAGGAAGTTACTTAATTTGTACTCGGTGAGAACATCAGGATAAACAAGTTTGTTCATCACCAACAAACAAATTAAACTAAGTGCAGATGATTTCAGAAAACAAAAAAGTTCCCTTCTAAATATCATGATAACATTAACCGGTATAAGAAAACCAGAAATATGGGAGATGATTTTGGTGTCCAAGTTTTATTTCATGATCAATGAAAATTAATATTGATTGATGGGAATACTACTGCACTTGACAACATTAGGTGACATCTTGATGATAGGTCTCAACAAGCTGAGCCATTCTTTCCATGCCACTAGGCACAAAATCCATCCCATTTTCCCTTTTCCAGATGAAGTAAACATAACATTGCACAAATATCAAACTGTAAAATTGAACAGGTGGTTCTTACAAAGAAATCCACATGCAGTTGATGTTTCAACTATGAATAAGAAATATGTAGAACTTGCCTGCATTGATCTCATTCATGGCTCTCTTCACATGCTCATCAGGCTCAATATCAACAATCAGAGTCTGCACAATCTCGTATCCATACATAGACATTGCCTGTACATTGAAGAAAAGGGTTAGCAAAAAAACCCAAAACTTCCATGCTCTAGAAGACCAACAAATGATGAATACAAACCTTTTCAAGTTCCTCTTCTACAGCTTTGGCAATTTCGTTCTTCTGCTCAAAAGCATCATCCAGGTTCATCTTTGGAACACTTGCCCTGATGACTGAAGATGAGCAAAGTTCTATTAGTATTGAATGGGAGGAGTGAGGATGAAAAAGAAATAGAACCAACAATATTTATATCCATGTATGTGGTGGAGTAATGAATTTTGCAATTATGAACAACTGTCTTACCATCAAAGACATATGACTGGATTTGCTCCCTGGTGTTACTGAGCTTGTAAAATGCATCAGATGCCTTATCGGCCAGGGCACGATATTGCACCGATGCCACGACATTGGCGAAGACATTATCCTGCAGATTATTCAGAGCATGGTATCCAGCATCAGCATGACTGAAGGAAAAAAACAGCAATAATATTAAAAAACAATTAAATATAATGCAAACTATACACCATTTTTGCCCATTCATGGTAATTATAAGAAATTAGTGAGAAAAAATATTTCTGGGGTACCTTTGTCTTTGTTTACTTGGCGGACATCAAGCTGCAGCACACGGGTGACAGATACCCAGCAATCTGCTTCCCTAAGCACCATGGCAAGCAGTGGCATCCAGGCTCTAGGATTTCATCAAATTTCCCAAAAGATTCCTTGATGGCTACTGTGGATTGATCCACTTGAATCAAGCCAAGTGCTTGGCCCATGTCTTATCTACAAAGGAGCAGTAAATTCTAGTCAGGTCATATGCTAAAGAACAAATGCTAGCATCTCCACATATTTGCACAATCTTGACTTAGGCTCACGGCCGATGTGACTTCTCCAATTAATCTCACAGTATTATCATACAAACAGGTGGCATACTTATCAATAACAGGTAGCACCCATGGAATTAATTAATTAATTAATGAGTGGAGATAAAATGTATGCTGGATAGCATGGATTGGCCAACGTGGCCATGCTAAATACTGGACCAATTGCAACACAGAACCCAGTATCACAAACAATCATGCTAAGAAACACATGTCAATATGTAACATGAACTCATCAACAACATGTGGTGGATAAGATAGCCATGTCCTTATCTACTGAATTCTCATCACAGAATCACACTTTTCTAAAAATCAGTTCCACAAAATAAATAGCCACCAAAAGAACAACAAAAATCCAGCACAGCCAGTTGCAGTAAGAACTATACATAGAGAGATAAAAAGATGAACATGTACCTACAAGCGTGGTCAACAAGCTTAGCGAGCAGAGGTGGTTTAACAGGTTCAGGGCTTTCTTGGTGTTATTGGAGTAGAGGCATGGTACATATATAGTCGATTTGTAAAGGCAAGTGGACAAGCAAGAGGACGTGGGAGGTTGATAAATCATTCATAGGTCTAAATCCATATGCCAGCGAAAGCCAGGAAATCCAATGCGCTGGACATTGGCCACAGCACAGCTGACGAAAAGAACAAGACGCCCCGGTAATGATTCATTTGGCGACTAGTCCATGCACACACAGGCTTTATCCCGGACTAGTGATGATAATGAAGCACGTCACAATCATCTAATCGCCCCCGAAGACAATTAAAACATTATCTTACCTGCAGGTCGAAATTTTCCAAGGGTGCCCAGCCATCAAGCGATTATAAAGAAGAATGTGTTCACAACTAAATCGGAAAAGAATATATATATAAAAAACGCGTGTTTGACTTTAACACCTGGAAATTTTAGCGAGATTGACAGCCAGGACAAAGCAACGCACGCCAGATTTGTTCGTTCACATCGACGAGGCCACCATGGAGATACCAAGGCTGGTTTGCCCACGGTAATAAACAGAATAAGCCTAACCCACCACGGCGCAGGACAAGAGCTGCGGTGGAAACCGATGAACCTACACTGTATGTCGAAATCACCAGCCAGCCCCCAAAGTGGCGAATGTAGAGAACAATTTGGGGGCGGGAGAATCCCCAAGAAAGAAATAACCCCTCCGCAAGAAAGAACGCTAGGGCTATTGTTTCAAAAGAAAAAAAAAGCTAGGGCTACGGGGCGGCGGCGCACAGTTACCTTACTCCAGAGGGGAATCCAGGCGCAGACTAGAGAGAGAAGGGTTTGCCCTCGTCCTGCCGGCCGCCGCCGCGTCGATTGGGTTGGGTTGGGTTGTCCGAGGCCCTCGATCGCCGGTATTTATGGCGGAATCTGGGAGAGGGCGATGGCGAGCGGAGAAAAAGATTTGCTAGGGAATCGAGACGGGACCTCGGGGAAGTTGCGCCGCTCTGCTCCAGTTCCGCACGGCAGTTTCCCCGTGTGCCGCCGCCTCCAGGGAACGAAAACGTTGTCCCCTTTGGATCCCAATCGCTCGCTATCCGCCGCGCTGGATGGAACCGGGTCCAGACGACCAGGCGCAAGAAAATATCGCCTTCTTTTAATTTTTGTTTCGTGTATTATTTGGAAATTTGGATGGATTGGAAGTCGCGATGAATATTCTTTCGGTGTTTTTTTTCTCGTTTCGTATATTTGGGCATAGTGACGGCGTCTGACCATGTTTTGTCTTCGCAGAAGGAGCTGGTTTGAATGGGACGGGAAGATATTGACGATGCAGCGGTCGAGGGTACATCGATCGTTGCGAGGAGAGCCTGACGTAGGCCCCTACGACAACTAGCTCAAGGATCCCAACCCCTCTCACAGAGGCGCTAAGGGATCCTCACCACAGTGTGTGACGCCCGGCGATCGGGGCGTCGCTAGTCGACAGCTACCGATCATTGGAAATGTCTAGGTTGTTCGATTAGCGGTAATAGCGTCTTGATATCCTTACGCTAGGGGTGGGTTGAATCCCGATTGAATAACTCTTTCCCCTAGTGCGTCAATTGTGGCGCGTGGTTGTAAACTTTGGTTTCTCTACGCATAATATAAAAGATCGCAAAACCTTTTTTGTTCAAAAAAAAAAAAAAAATCGGACGGTATCTTCAAATCAAATTAGGGCCTTTTGGTTTCCTAAGATCAGGATACTACAGACTAAATTTTAGTCTTATTTAGCTCTAAAACATGGAGACTAAAAAGAAAACCGGTGGTCTCGTTTAATCTCTAGTCCACTAGTCTGTTAAGATACTAATTGAAACTAGTGAACTCATTTAGTCCTTGGTCTCTTATAAACTCCAAACAGCCTCTTAATCTAGTGATCTCAATTTTAGGTCTATTTGTTAGAGCTCCCACGGGTCTAGCTTCTTAAACATATTTATTATTTTTTTATGTATGATTCATGGTGAACCATGCATAAACAACGGTGGGTACTCTACCCAACGAGTGAACCACGCATAAACACAATGATTGTGTCAGACAGGCTAGAGCTGATAGGACCTCTTCTTAAATTTGTTCGATAACCTTATCAATGAATCTTAACGTGTAGCCCAAAAAGACCAGAGACAAAGACTCGAAGGCGTGTACAAAAATTTAGCTTCTTAAATTGGATTTATGTTTTTTTTGGAAAAGTGACCGTTTAGGGCCTATGATGTACCGATTAATAAGTTTAGGGGGTCAGAAACACATTGTCAAAATTCAGAGGACTATGTGTATGTGTACCATTTAATAAGTTTAGAGGCCCAAAATTATATTTTCAAAGTTAAGAGGCCTATGTGACACGTGTTTACAAGTTTGAGGGGCCTTAATGCATTAAATTCATATATAATTTTTCAGAGTCAAATCTTAAAATACTTGTATTGTGACCCGTATATCTCATTTCGAGGAGTCTAACTTTCTAAAATTTGATCATGTATAAAACTATACTCCCTTACGTTATATCTCATTTCGAGGAATCTAACTTTTTTAATTTTGATCAAGTATGTATAAAACTATACTCCTTCATTATAGAAAAAAAGAAGTTGTTTTGGACAAAGTTTATGTCGAACATTAAGAATATAAATTATGAATAACTTTTTAAGTCGTTGAGTTTGGAAATGTGAAAATTATATCAATAGATTTGTCTCGAAAATAAGCGAGATGTACATTTATTTTTGTCTGAGCGAGTATACGCAGTACACCCCAATAGTTTCAGGTTAAGCTGAACAAATAAATTTTAAAAACCACGTGAAATCCCAGCATAATTGAACAGTTGCATGCCCCTTGTGTGCATGCATGATCTAAATATCATGCACCTTCGTTGAATTGTCAGCTCTGTTCGTTGAAATGTGATGTGACTGGAGCGTGGTTATCTCCAGCAGACACCTTCTTGTGAATTCCTCGAATTTTCTCCACGATCGCTGTAGCCTGCAGGGTGCGCGTGCGCGTGCGCGTGCGCGCAACAGCGGCCGCGCTGGAGATCGATTTCAGTTGAATTTCTCGGTGCTCGCGTGGTTTTGCCAGGGGGCTTCTCCTTCGTTCAACTTCCAATCCAACAGATAGATGTTCGTTACAGCAGGAGTAGAGCCGTGTGCCCCGTGTGGTCTTGAATAATGGTAAAGAAAGACGCGTCTCGCCTCGCCGCCATCGTTGCTATCGCTACGCTACCATACCAAGAAGACCGAGCAGAAGTCAGCTTGGAAACGTGGGCGCGGTTCCGTGGGCGCGGTTCGGGTGCTGCACGCGACGCGCTTGAATCGCAGTTGCCGCCGGGTACAAGACGGACGACCGATGACCCACGCAGTCGTCTCCAAATCTCGGTAACTCATACAACAATGGAAATGGGCCGCCCTGTGATCCTCTGCTTAGCTGGATCGATAGTATTACTCAAAAAAAAAAAGGCTGGATCCGATAGTCGTCGACTTGAAGCTCTTTTTAAGAAAAGAAAATATATTAATATCTATTGCATATGTGGTTGAGGATGACAAGTACTGCATGTATTGTGATGCAAAATCTTGTCCTAAGTCATTGTATACACACAAGTGAGGGGTGTTGAATTGCTGATAATCACCAACTGTCTGCAATCTATTTAAATAAAGAAATAAATTTATTTTTTGTGAATTCTAAAAAGCATAAAAATAAATCTGTTTAACAGGCTCGCAGATTGACCTGCTAGCAGAGAACAATTCTAAAAGTTATTATAACAATTTAGCACAGGTCACACGCAAGCAATAGCACAACCGTAAGACAACCATCAATCACCGAAGAATGCCAACAACGTTCTCTCTCTCTCTCTCACACACACACGATGATGATTATTGTGCATCCACACCACCTCTCGTAACTCTGTCATCCAAGCTAGTCTTTGTTCATGGAGTACTGATGGAAAAATGAGACTAGAGGTTGAGAAAACACATCATCAAGACACACGAGACATGAGTACTCACATCGTCTGACAAAAGCTAAGCCATTCAGACCTCAAGCCTTGTCTGCCACAAGAATGCAGATGTAGAGTGTTCAGACTATATCAGGTACTAGTGCGTAGACAGCTTTCGTTGAAATCTGACAGTAGACAGAAATGGAAGAGACCGGAGCAAATAATAAAGAGATTTGGGAGTGCGTAATGGATGCTGAGGGGTACATCGTCTCCTCTGCTCTCAACTTTTACTTGGAATCGAGAGTTGTAATCTTTTCACGAGGACGTAGTACATGACGACCTACCTTTAAAGGTGAAGAGCAACACCGATCACAGTATATATATATACTCTCACGCACCATCATCCAACCTTAGTAATGGGAAGGATTCTTAGAGGCATTGACAAAAGAGTGGTCATCAGGCTGATGACATCACCAAACAAGGAGGGACCGTCCATGAGGCGAGACGCGCAGAAAGGTGGAGCAATGCCATCCATAACTCAAGATGAATGCGTGCAAGGGAACTTACCTTTCCCTCTTAATTTTCTAAGATTTCATTATTGATCTTGCACTCGGGAGAACTATCCTTAGTTAGCATCAACACCAACCCGTCATCATAAACCTACACCGAGAGTATGCCTTGTTCCCCGAGAGAGAATATGTACATTTTTCTCAAATCTGCTAACACTAAGAGGGCATGTTTGGTTTTAGCCCTCACTAAAGTGCCAAACATTCATACTAAAGTTTTAGAGGCCTTTTAGTCACGGAAGGGATACAAAAAGTGTATATGGGATGACTACTCTTCTGACCATAGCCAATGCAGCGTTTTTCAAGATAACTACTTTAGTGACTAAAATGTCGAACAATCCTACGCTAAACTTTAGAGGGGGACCAAGCACCAACAAAGACATTGGGAGAAGAAACTACCTCTGCCTCTCACCTGATTCAACCAACACTCACTATGACAGAACGTACGCCCGGGCCTCCCTGGCCACTGAGCGAACACGTCCTCAGCGTGGCGTCCGCCACGCACCCCAGCACCGGCAACGCTCGTCGCGCCACCTCCCACGGCGCCGAAGACGGAGCCCAGGCCCACTCCCTCCGGGGCAGCGCGAACTTCTGCGTTCCGGACACGCTGTAGATCCTGGTGTAGCCGGGCGACAGCCGGCTCACGATCAGCTCCACCGCTTCCTCGTGCTCCGGCGAGGTCGCGATCGTCAGGATCCGGGTGCCGCCATACCTCGCCTCTTCAGCTGCATGTGTATATTTGCCACCATGTAATTAGTGATCATAGCATCTTGCAAAGTTCCAACAAGAAGGTTAACTGTAACATTGTGCAGGCCGGCGTGTGGTGCATACCTCCTTGGGAGTTCAATGCAGTGGAACCTCCCGTGTGATGAAAGATGCTGATGCGATCGCACAGCTCTCAGCCTCTCCATGGAATGTGCTGTGAATTGTGATTTCGTGATATGATATCAGTGTGGATGTAAGGTAGAATATATCGAAAAGACAGTGCATATTCAACTGGATGAAAAATTAAAACAGACAAGAGAGGAGCTAAGGGTGGTTTAGGTTACTGGTAAGAATGATGGTGCAGTCTTTCTCGCTCGCTTGATGATGTTCCACAGATCGTTCCTCGATAAATCAATCGATGTAATCTAGGATTGCCGATGAGCGCGATGGCGACGCTGAGCCTTCTTTTCATGCCCCCGCTGTACATGCTTACAGATTTGTCGCCGAAACCGCAGTGGAACAGATTTACGTTCTTCAGGGAATGCTTCGACTGCCTGGATCAACCGCCAATATACATAGTTCATGGATGATCAAAATAAAATGAGTTCCGGTCATTACAGACTGTATATTATTTCAGATGCGCAAAAGCGGTATTTGGCTAGTTCTCGTATGCCAGATTGCAAGATTTATTCTGGAGTTCGATTTCATGGCTGGCCTGGCTGCAAAAAGTTGGAAACTACACTGTGTTAGAGCAGCACCTGTGAGAGATTCTTCATCCGGCCATAGAACATTAGATGCTCTCTCCCTGTCAGAGGCTCCCACAGCAAGCTGCACCACACAACGCACACGCACTTATTTTGGTTACAAGCATCACACCACTGGCAAAATCACATCAGAAACATCACCACTGATCCAACAAAGTCTGCTATGATCATACTCGTGCTGTGGACATACACCAATATTTGTGTATATTTCGTTTCATGTCTGTTCTCCGAATCCATTCCACGTAATGTAAGCAGTTTCCACAAGTCGGTTTCACGAGGCCAATCATCTGCACATACATTCCATAAGAAATGGAAACAAATCTTGAAGATATATTGGTTGATGCACAG
>JADLZK010001374.1:0-20022 GCA_015847255.1 Hyparrhenia diplandra | reverse complement strand
AAAGAGAAGAAGAAAAGCTCTCATCCTCCCCTCTCTCCCCATTGATTTGAGCCCAAATTAAGTGAGAGAGCAAGCTCTAGAGATCGATTTGAGAGCTCCGAGGAAATCCCCTCCTTCTCCTCTCCATTTCCATGGTTGGTAATCTTTGGTGAGAGGAGTTGGGGAAACCCTAGTGTTCATGCATTTGTTATTCATATTTCTTGGCACTAGATTGTGATTGCAATTGGGGATTTCTTGTTTCTCTTGGAGAGCACCACTCCTAGACGGTTTGGTGATTGTTGGAGGCTTTGGGAAGAGAAGGTGATTGTTCTTGCCCACCTCCGGTGATTTGTGAGGGGTTTGTGATCTTCCCCGGCGGAGTGCCGAATTGATACTCTAGTGGATTGCTCGTGTCGTTGAGTTACCCCTCAATCGAGTGGTGTCAAGAGGGCCTAGTGAGGCAAGGCGTGCGCGCTACCTTGATCCACCGTTGAGACGGTCGACACAACCGGAGACTAGCTTGAGGGTGCTCAAGTGAACTCCGGGTGAACAAATCATTTGTCATCTCATTGTGATTGATTGTCTCCCGATGATTGGCTTTATATTGTGTTCATCATCTTCCGGTGATTGAATTGACTTGCCGCTACGTGTTGGTATAACACCTCTACTCTCTACCTTGCAATTACATTGAGATATATATTGTGCTTGTGTAGAATTGCTAGTTGAGTAGCTTGCTAGAATTATTTAGTGTAATATTAGCTTGCTCATCTAGTTGGTAAAGTAGCGACATAGCAATTGTGTGAATTAGAGATTGTAAATCCTAGAATTGCTATTAGGTGGCTTGCCGACAAGTAGAGCTAGAGCAACCGCATTTACGCTTTGTTATTATCTAACAAATTGTTCTAGTGATTTGTAGAATTTTTTTTAGGCTATTCACCCCCCCCTCTAGCTATTTAGGACCTTACACGTGGTATCGGAGCTGTGGTCACCGTTGATAAAAAGGATTAACACCCTTCGGTGCAAGAAATGGCAAACATAGTGTTCAACCATGTTGGGGGAAAGCCTCCATTCTTTGATGGCATGAGTTCTTTTGATCATTGGAAGAGGAAGATGACAATGTACCTCGGATCAATACATGAGAGAGTGTTGGAGGTGACGGAGAATGATTTTGTCATCCTTGATCCCACCAAGCTCACCGATGAGGACAAGGCAAATAGAACATGCAACCGGATGGCACTCAATACCATCTACAATGGCATTGATACAAAGATCTTTGAAGGCATCAAGGACTTGGATCGTGCTAGTGAGGTATGGACAAGATTGGGAGAAACATATGAGGGCACCAAGGTTGTCAAGAGTGCCAAGCTCTATGGCCTCAAGAGTGAATTTGAGACCTTCAAGATGAAGGATGAAGAGACAATATTGGAGATGTTCCATAGATTGCAAGTGATTGTGAATGATCTCAAGAGCTTGGGGTACAAGACACAAGATCAAGATTTTTGCCACAAGTTCTTGTTGAGCCTACCTAAGAGATTCAAGATGTTGATCATGATGCTACAAAGAGATGGGCTTGACACAATGAAGCCAAACGATTTGCTTGGAGAGGTCTTGACCTTTGACAAATATGACCATGATGTTGATGAGAAGGAGAAGAAAGATGAGAAGAAGGGAGATGACAAGAAGGCGGTGGCATTTAAGGCATCTACCTCCACCAAGGGCAAGGCCAAAGCTCAAGAAGAAGAAGGTGAAGAAGTTGGTTTGGAAGAGGTTGATGAGGCCCTAGCATTGGTTGTCAAGAAATTTGGCAAGATGCTTAAGTACAAGAGAAGATTTGGGCAAAAGAAGAAGAATGACCCTCTCAAGAACAATGATGAGCCAAGACTATGCTTCAAGTGTGATAGCCCCGATCACATCTATGCGGATTGTCCACATAGAAAAGACAACAAGGGCAACAAGAATGCTAGAAGAGGAAAGAAGAACAAGGCCACATTCAAGAAAGGCAAGGATGGTGCCTTTGTGGTCACATGGGATAGTGATGAGTCCAATGATGAAGAAGAAGGAAAGGCTATGATGGCATTGGTGAATCATGACAAGCCATCTCTATTTGACTCATCCTCCGGTTCATGCTTCATGGCCAAGGCCACTAAGGTATCACTTCTTGATAATAATGAACCTTGTGCTAATGAAGTAAAATATGATAGTGATAGTAGTGAATATGATGATGACAATGAACCCACTAAGGAAGATATGCTTGAAATGATTGAGCAAGCCAATCTTATCCTCTTGGCTAAGGTCAAGGAGTGTAAGGCTTTGGAAAAGAGAGTTGCCTCTCTTGAACAAAGTCTTAGGGAGCAAGAAGCCTCTCATGAGTGTCTAAAGGAAGACCATGAGGAGTTAGAACTTGCTCACACTAAGCTTCAAAAAGCTCACTCCTTGCTCATGGAAAAGAGAGACAAGAGTGTCTTGATCTCAAAGAAGGATGTTGGTTCAACATGTGACATTATAGATGAACCATTTGTGGTTGATGTCATTGAACCATCTATCCCTTCCACATCCACATCAACCCACTCTATCTCCACTAGTAGTGATGAAAAGATTTTAGATTCATCATTGGTAGTTGAGAATGAGACTCTCAAAAGAGAGGTGGATGAGCTCACCCACGCCTTGGGAAAGGCATATGGTGGGGATGCCAAGTTGCTAAAGTGCTTGTGTAGCCAAAGATTTTCCCTTAACAAGGAAGGTCTAGGGTATATCCCCAAGAAGGGCAAGAAGGCCTTTGTGACTCCAAAGCCTAGCTTTGTGAAGAGCAATGGTTCTTATTGCCAAAGATGCAAGCAAGTTGGGCATCAAGAGCAAAAATGCACTAAAATGAACACCAACAAGAAAGCAAACAAAGTGCATTCAATTTGTTTTGATTCATGCTATTTGCTTACCAAAAGGGAGAATGGTGTTAAGGCAAAGTTCATTGGTACACCAATTGTGGGACCAAAGAAGAAGTCCATTTGGGTGCCAAAGGCTTTGGTTACTAACCTCCAAGGACCCAAGCAAGGATGGGTACCTAAATCTCATTGATTTGATTTGTAGGTGAATTACAAGTCCGGAGGGAGGCATTGGATTCTTGATAGTAGGTGCACTCAACACATGACCGGTGATGCTAGAATGTTTAATTCTTTGATACAAGTTCAAGTGGTGGTAGTATCACATTTGGTGATAATGGTAGAGGCAAGATCAAAGGTCATGGCAAGATTGAGATTACAAGTGACTTGAGCATATCCAATGTGGCACATGTTGACAAGGTGAACTTCAACTTGCTCTCGGTAGCACAACTATGTGACCTTGGTTTCAAGTGCATATTTGGGGTTGATGACATTGAGGTTGTTAGCATGAAAGACTCAAAGTTGATATTCAAAGGCTTTAGGCATGACAACCTCTATCTAGTTGATTTTGGCACAAGTGAAGCAAAATTGAGTACATGCTTGCTCTCCAAATCAAGCATGGGTTGGCTATGGCATAGAAGACTTGGTCATGTTGGCATGAAGCAATTGAACAAACTCGTGAAGCACAACCTAGTGAGAGGCTTGGATGGAGTTGAGTTTGAAAAGGACAAGTTATGTGGTGCATGTCAAGCCGGCAAGCAAGTGGGCAACACTCATCCTAAGAAGAATTTCATGAGCACCTGCAAGCCATTTGAGTTGATGCACATGGATTTATTTGGTCCAACCACATACACTAGCATTGGAGGCAATAAGTATGGATTTGTGATTGTGGATGATTTCACTAGATATACTTGGGTATTCTTTCTCAATGACAAGAGTGACACATATTCAATCTTCAAGACATTTCTCAAGCAAGTGTGTGCAATGAATATGATGTTACCATCAAGAAAGTGAGAAGTGACAATGGTAGTGAATTCAAGAATACAAGAATTGAAGAGCTATGCAATGACTATGGCATTAAGCATGAATTCTCACCTACCTACACACCACAATCCAATGGCCTAGTTGAGAGAAAGAATAGAACTCTCATGGATATGGCAAGGTCAATGCTTAGTGAATATGATGTGAGTCAATCATTTTGGGCCGAAGCAATCAACACCGCATGCTACTACATCAACCGATTGTATTGTCATCCAATGATGGGCATGACACCCTATGAGCTCTTGAATGGAAGAAAGCCAAGCATTGCTTACTTTAGAGTCTTTGGTTGCAAATGCTACATATTGAAGAAAGGCACTAGATTGGGCAAGTTTGACAAGAAATGTGATGAGGGCTTCTTGCTTGGTTATTCCACTACAAGCAAAGCATATAGAGTATGGAATAGCAATAGTGGTCAACTTGAGGAAGTGCATGATGTGGAGTTTGATGAAACCAATGGGTCTCAAGATGAAGAAGAAAATCACAATGATGTTGGTGGAACCCAATTGGTAGATGCAATGAAGAATATGGACATTGGACACATTAAGCCAACTCAAGTGATTGATGTTGATGATGACAAAGATCAAGTGCTCTCATCTCCAATGGGTCAAGCTAGTAGTTCTCAAGTGCAAGATCAACAAGCTAGTACATCTTCTCAAGTGCAAAACACATCAAGTGATCAACCAAGTTCAAGCAATCAACTACCAATACTCCAAAATACAAGTGTTGCTAGAGATCACCCAATTGATCAAATTGTCGGTGACATTGCAAGTGGAGTACAAACAAGAGGAAGACTTGCGGCATTTTATGAGCACTTTGCATTTGTGTCACAAGAAGAGCCGGAGAAGATTGATGATGCCATGAAAGATGAAGAATGGGTATTGGCAATGCAAGAGGAGCTCAATAACTTTGAAAGAAATGAAGTATGAGAGTTGGTGGAAAGGCCAACCAACTATAATGTCATTGGAACCAAGTGGGTGTTCAAGAACAAGCAAGATCAAGATGGCATAGTGGTTAGAAACAAAGCAAGACTAGTTGCACAAGGTTACACTCAAGTTGAGGGTCTTGACTTTGGTGAAACATATGCTCCAGTGGCAAGATTAGAGGCAATTAGAATCTTATTAGCCTATGCATGTGCCCATGACATCAAGCTTTATCAAATGGATGTGAAGAGTGCATTTCTCAATAGTTACATCAATGAGCTTGTATATGTTGAGCAACCTCCCGGTTTTGAAGATTATCATCATCCCGACCATGTTTACAAGTTGAAGAAGGCATTGTATGGCTTGAAGCAAGCACCTAGAGCATGGTATGAGAGGTTGAGAGATTTCTTACTCAAGAAGGGATTCAAGATGGGAAAGGTTGATACTACTCTCTTCACCAAGAAGATTGGCAATGATTTGTTTATCTTGCAAATATATGTGGATGATATCATATTTGGATCAACAAATCAAGCTTATTGTGAAGAGTTTGCTAAAATGATGGCCAAAGAGTTTGAAATGTCTATGCTTGGAGAGCTCACTTATTTCCTTGGACTTCAAATCAAGCAAATGAAGAATGGCACTTTCATAAGTCAAGGCAAATACATAAGAGACATGATCAAGAAGTATGACTTGGAAAATGCGAAGGGTATAAGTACACCAATGGGTACAAGTGGCACCTTGGATCAAGATCTCAAAGGCAATATGGTTGATCAAAGACTATTTCGGTCTATGATTGGAAGCTTACTTTATGTGACCGCATCAAGACCGGATGTCATGTTTAGTGTATGTTTGTGTGCAAGATTTCAATCCTCACCAAGAGAAAGTCATCTCAAGGCCGCAAAGAGAATTTTGAGGTATTTGAAGCATACACAAGATGTTGGCTTATGGTATCCCAAGGGGTCTAGCTTTGAGCTTGTTGGATATTCGGACTCCGACTATGGTGGTTGCAAGATCAATAGAAGAAGCACTAGTGGCACTTGTCAATTCCTTGGAAGATCTCTAGTGTCATGGTCCTCAAAGAAGCAAACAAGTGTGACACTCTCTACCGCCGAAGCCGAGTATGTTAGTGCGGGGAGTTGTTGTTGTCAACTACTTTGGATGAGATCCACATTGAAGGATTATGGATTTGATTTCAACAAAGTACCCTTGTATTGTGACAATGAGAGTGCTTGCAAGATGACTCAAAATCCGGTGCAACATACAAGAACCAAGCATATTGATATAAGGCACCATTTCATCCGTGAGCATCAACAACAAGGAGACATTGCAATCCATCCAATTGGTACCGAAGATCAACTTGCCGATATCTTTACCAAGCCACTTGATGAGAAGAGATTTTGCAAGCTTAGAAATGAATTGAACATTCTTGACTTCTCCAATATGAGTTGAATGCACCCCACATGTGTGACATGCCTCTCTACCGAGCCAAAGAAAAGGTGAAATTGTTTGACATGTCATCATAATATCTAAGGACTTGTTAGATCATATAGACATACAACTTGGTTCCTTAGGTTGTATTCATGGAAAAACAATGAATTTCAATGTATGTATGCCATCACTATTGTTTTATATGCTTGATTGATCTAGTGATGACATATGACATGCTTGTGGGCTTGCAATCTCGAGTGTTGAATTTAAAAAGTAAAAACTAATCTTTCCAATATCAAAAGAACATGATCAAACCTTTTATGTCAATTGGTGACAAAGGGGAGAGATTAGTGCATAAAGATTAGAAGGGGATCAAAATTTTTTGAAAGCACACAAGTAGGGGGAGCAAGCTCATAAGCCATTTGTTGCATTTGTTTGTGCACTAACATATGACTTGCTCTTGCACATGTATTTAAATTTCATATATATACATGCTTGTGTGGTGTATGCTAGTGGTAAATTAAATGATGGTTGAACAACTAGCATGCATAGGATGATATCTAGATATTTTGAATTCCGCTCTAAATTCAAGTACCTTGCTTATAATGTGATCTCTCGTGGTACTTTGAGTTTTGATGAAACATCTAGTTATCCATGATGCTAAATATGGTGAGAAAGGCAACTCCGATTGGTATCACGCTTCAAGGTCCATTTCTTTCACCATAACATCATTTTGGTAACATAGCTCACCCTCAATTTCAATATTCATACATGTATGCAAAGCTTCGTTCCAAACTCTTGGCATATATGTAGGGGAGCTCATGCTACCAAAACCGAATTTATTATGATTGTCCAAACCTATAATCATGAGCAAAATGCTTGGACAAACATGATATGTTCAAAAATCTTTAATCATAAAATCTTTATGAGGGTTGTCACCAATTACCAAAAAGGGGAGATTGAAAGTCTCTAGTTTGGTTTTGGCTAATTGATGAAACCCTAGGACTAACCTCTATGCTAAGTGGTTGAATTAGTTAAGGTGGTTCTAGCAAAGTGATCATGGTGGATGGACGATGACGATCCAAAAGATTGATCAAGTGCTCGTGTTTTGAAAAAGAAAGAGAAAACCAAAATCCTATGGGCTCAAGGCAAAGGTATAAAAATAGGATTTTTGTTTTGCCCAAGACAAACGCAATAGAGTGCGTGATCGGATTTAGGATAGATAACCGTACTATAAAGAGGGAAATCTTTAATTGCAATGGTTATCTAGTGCCACTAAGTGTGAGTCTCATTTACATATACATTTCGTTTAGCGACGCGGTGAGATGCACGAAAATAATCCCGAAAATTTATTTGTGAAAAGCTAACCTAAGTGCACAATTTATTTTGGAATATATTTGTGAAGTTAGCACTTAAAAGAAATAAAATGAAAGAAGAAAGGAGATACTCTTGGAATTTCCTTTTCACCTAGCATTTATTTCCAGCAAGGCTTCTCTGCTTGGGAGCCTCTGCTCGTCGGCTGTGCTTGAGACAGAGAGGGTCTCCCTAGAATAAAATCCTACCCGAGCTGGAAATTCTGCCGTCGCTGCTTCCATCGTGTTGAGAGAGAGGCGCTGCATGCTGGTCCTTTGTTTCATCGTGAGAGAGGCCAGGCCCACCTTGCATGCATGCATTTGACTTCTCCCATTTGCTCCTAGCGTCTCGTTGGGCAGAGCTGTGCATGCTGTGTATTTTTGGCCGGTCCACCTTGCATGCAAGCCAGGAAGAGGAGAAAGGAGTGGCCCTGCCCTGCTGCGTTGTGTGCGTTGTCGATCTCCTAGTGGGCACTGTTTCAAGTGCTGCTGCATGCCTTGACTCTAGGAGGTTTAGCTCGTGGTGACTGCTGCATGGGGCCGCATTCCCAGCTGGCCCGCACGGCAGCTGCTAAGTGGACGCCAGTAAAAGGAGGAGGTGCGTGGAGGGCTTGTGCTGCGATGTTTTCTTTCTGTTGCCCGCCGCTCGTCCATCAGTCTTGGGGCCCCCGTGTCAGCTTTTGGAAACTGGAGAGAGGCATTTGCTGTGGCGTTTGCTACTCGTCCATTTGACTCCGGTGCTCTGCCCGTTGCGGTTGGGCTGGACCCATGCGTCAGATAGCAAAAGGCAGCCGTTGGTGTTTCTGCCCGTTGGTGGGCAGCTCCGGGGCTGTGCGTGTGAGAGGCCCGGGTGGGGATTAGGCAGGGGCCACCTTCTTCCTTCCCTCTTTCTCTCTCTCACTCTTCTCTCACACTCATTCTTTCAAGAACACAAAAGAGAAGAAGAAAAGCTCTCATCCTCCCCTCTCTCACTCCATTGATTTGAGCCCAAATTAAGTGAGAGAGCAAGCTCTAGAGATCGATTTGAGAGCTCCGAGGAAATCCCCTCCTTCTCCTCTCCATTTCCATGGTTGGTAATCTTTGGTGAGAGGAGTTGGGGAAACCCTAGTGTTCATGCATTTGTGATTCATATTTCTTGGCACTAGATTGTGATTGCAATTGGGGATTTCTTGTTTCTCTTGGAGAGCACCACTCCTAGACGGTTTGGTGATTGTTGGAGGCTTTGGGAAGAGAAGGTGATTGTTCTTGCCCACCTCCGGTGATTTGTGAGGGGTTTGTGATCTTCCCCGGCGGAGTGCCGAATTGATACTCTAGTGGATTGCTCGTGTCGTTGAGTTACCCCTCAATCGAAAGTGGTGTCAAGAGGGCCTAGTGAGGCAAGGCGTGCGCGCGCTACCTTGATCCACCGTTGAGACGGTCGACAAAACCGAGACTAGCTTGAGGGTGCTCAAGTGAACTCCGGTGAACAAATCATTTGTCATCTCATTGTGATTGATTGTCTCCGATGATTGGCTTTATATTGTGTTCATCATCTTCCGGTGATTGAATTGACTTGCCGCTACGTGTTGGTATAACACCTCTACTCTCTACCTTGCAATTACATTGAGATATATATTGTGCTTGTGTAGAATTGCTAGTTGAGTAGCTTGCTAGAATTATTTAGTGTAATATTAGCTTGCTCATCTAGTTGGTAAAGTAGCGACATAGCAATTGTGTGAATTAGAGATTGTAAATCCTAGAATTGCTATTAGGTGGCTTGCCGACAAGTAGAGCTAGAGCAACCGCATTTACGCTTTGTTATTATCTAACAAATTGTTCTAGTGATTTGTAGAATTTTTTTAGGCTATTCACCCCCCCTCTAGCCATTTAGGACCTTACAATCGGGGAGGTTGCGTGGATGCAAGGCTACCGATGAGGAGGCGCGGTGGCCGTCGGATCGAAAAATATCCAGAGTCGACCAAAATAGCCCTAGGGTTAGTGGTTTGGCTCATATGTATCGGAGGGCAAAATAGGGATGAGAAATAAGGACTATATATAGAGGATGGCAGCCATCCTCCCCTTCTTGCCTCTTCCATTTTCGTTTTTATTTTTCCCCAATTTTAGGGTTCTTGTTTAGAGGTCCAAGAACACCAAATTGGTGAGACTTTGTGGTGATTTTCGTTGGGAAGGGGAGCCCCAAATCTCCCTGGCAGCCTCCGGGCTTTTGGATCAAATTCCTTCTTCCTTTGCTGTGATTTTCGTTGGAATTTTTGGAGCCCGTGTGGTTTTGTTTCTCTGTTCTTGTATCTCGTGCGGCGGGGGAGGCGTGAGGCTCGGCACCGAGCGCCGCTGCTAGGCAACAAGCGGACTCCGCACGAGCGCAAAAAGCGAGGCCAAGGGCTGGAGTCGCACCGCTTGGGAGCCACCGCGAGGACTGTGCTGGGCCGACCACGCCCCAGCATCAAGCATCAAGCGGCAGGTGCTAGGCAACCACCCACGAGAGGAAGCCAAGGTCCGGCACCTGCTGCCTGTGCTCGTCAAACTACCGGGGCTCCCCAACGCGCGGCGCCGCCCGGCGTTGCCATCAAGCAAAGAAGCGCTTCAAAAGCGGCACACTGCCAAGGCGTCGGCTTTTCCTCGGTTCGCGTGGGCGCAAGCACCAAGGCAGCGGGCCGGCAAGCGGCGGTGGCGGTGGGCAGCGCCTGTCTCAAAGACCGCACGACGGCTACTCCAAGTTCTTTTCTTCGCTCAACAAATCAAAGGTCAATTCTTTCTTGTCTTTGTGGTTTGGCCATCGAGCCAATCAATCTCTTCTCGCAGGTAACTAGATCAAGGTTTGTGTGTGCAAATTCCCAGCTCATAATCACTCAAACTAGTTTCTTTTTCCTACGCCCCGCAAGGTGTTCGATGAAATGTCTAAGTAGTTTGTTTCTCCTAGTTTTCTTCGTTCTTTTGCTAGATTTGTTCTAAACACTAGTTTAGTTTCTTTTTGTGTTCCTACAAACTTGTTTTGGTTGTAGATTTTAGTAGCGTAACTTTCTTGTCCTAGTGTTTATTTTATTTCCTGCTAAATAGAAAATCCCAAAAATATCCAAAGCTTAGTTTAGCCTTGATCTTTTTGCAACGATTTTGTATCAAGTCGAGAAATTTGTCTAGTTACTCTCGTCACAAGTTGGCGTTGGTAATCTAGTTCTGGGAATCCGCTTCTTTTCGATAGAAGTTGGAAATCTCGCTTTTTGTCTCTCCGATGAGGTTGGGGGTTGAGCCGATGACCCGAAATTGAAGAAAAAAAAATCGAGGCTCCCATTCACCCCCCTCCGTCGCCGTTTCGGTCCTTCAATTGGTATCGAGCCGGTTAAGGATCATATCCACCTTAATCGGTCCGTGATCCGCATGGCGACATGGATGGAGAGGTTTGGTCACTATGGTGGCAAGCCTCCGGAGTTTGATGGCACCAATTATCCCTATTGGAAGATTAAAATGCAAGCACATCTTATGGGGATGGATTGGAGAGTGTGGGAAATTGTTGAGGATGAGAACTACCAAGTGCTAGCAGCTCGAGTGGGTGAGGAACAAATAGCCCAACATAATACCAACAACCGAAAGAGGGAGTGTCTTGTTCTCTAGCCTCAAAGACACAGAGTTCAAGAGAGTTGCCACTTGTGAGGCCGCACGTGAGGTGTGGAAAAACGCTTGAGAGCTACCACGAGGGAACCCCACAAGTCAAGGCCGCCTATATGAGACCTACAAGAGAGAGTATAACAACCTAATCCAACTTGATGGCGAGTCCATCGATTCTCTTTGCCGGGTTTCGGACGATGCGCAACAAGCCGGGGCGAACAAGCCGTCGGAGAGGCTTGATGAGCACGAGGAGGCGATGAGGCTCTTGTGCGCTCTAGATCGGAAGGTGTGGGGCGTGAAGGTGTCCGCGATCATGGAGTCTCCCTAACTATGACACCCTCACGCCCGGCGAGCTCTGACAAGCTCAAGTCCTCGAGATCGAGGCCCGGATCGAGGCGAAAGCTCAAGAACCTATCTGCGCCAAGCGTTGCACTCGTCTCGAGGTAAAGAGGCGGTTCAAGTTCTTCTGCTAACCCTTCCACACAGACTTCGTTCGCCTTGTCTTCTTTGGTGTGCGTGACGGAGGAAGCGAGATGGAGTACTGGGGGCGGCGAGAGTTGGCTCGTCATCGGCCGGTTCTCGCGGTTCCACAACAACCGCTTGAACCGTCGGCGTGGCGGTGCTTCAAGGCGGATGCTTCGGTGCGGCGATCGGACCACTTCATCGCCGCGTGCCCCAAGAAGAACAAGGACAAGTACTCGGCGAGAAGCACTTCGACTCGACAGCGCAAGGACAAGCGGAGAGTACCGTAGCAAGTACAAGTCCAAGAAAAAGCTTCGACAAGGAGGCGATCAAGAAGAAAGTACCTCAAGCGCCAAGGAGCGAGAAGCATGCCTTCCTCGCCTCCCTCAGCGATCTCGACGACGGGCAAACTTCTTGACGGCGAGGAGTCGGCGCAAAGATTGAAGACAAGGCTGAGCAGACTTTGCTTCTTCGCCCGACTCAAGCACGGGGGGCTCTTGCACCATGGCCCCCTCGACGGAGGCCGTGGCCCGACGGCGTCGAGCCACATGGCGGCGACTCTTCTTCCGAGGTACCTCCTACAATCGAATCTCTTCTTGATGGGGTTGACTCCTTGAAGCGTGCGCTTGTGTGTCGGGAGAAGTTGCTCAAGCGGCGGCTAGAGAGAAAAGGAGTTTAAGGAGAAGTGGGAAATGGCTATGGTTGAGATAGAGTTGCTTAGGAAGCTTGTGGATGTGTCGATGAGGCTGAGTGTGGCGCTTGTGCTATGCATATGTCTAACATCATGTCTTTGCAATCCAAGTACTACTGCTTTACTAGATGAGCATGTTGAGTGAAGGCTAGGCCTATGTTGTTGAGTGCGTGCAAGTCTTGTCCCCGGCTTGCAATCCGAGTTGGCAGAGAAGGTTGCCAAGCTTGCTATGCTTGAGAAGGCCCGGCTTCGAGATAGCACTGTCTTTGAAGTGTGCTAAGTGTGAAGCTTTGGAGATGGAGGTCATGTCTTGTAGGCATGACAAGGAGAGAGTCGAAGAGGAGAACAAGTACCTTCGCTCTGTCTCGAGTTGGGTGTCTAGTGGAGAGCCACAACTTGGTATGATGATGAGTCGGTTCAAGAGGGGGGACGACACATCGAATTAGGGCTTTGCTATAGGTGGGAAGGGGGTGAAGTCATTTATGGCAAGGTTGGTCAAGGTAGTGGTTTGAGCTCGAAAGTGAGAAACCCACAAACACTCCCAAGTTGACCAAGATCACCCCACCGAGCCCGCTAAGACCATTGTGAAAGATGGCATTCTCCAAGAGACCCCAAAGACTCCACCTCCCAAACAAGTGTGGCTTCCCAAACCAAACCACCTCAAGGACCCACTTGACACTTTGCCCAAGATCCCCGAGGAAACCCTTCCCTAAAGCCAAAGCTCCAACAAAAAGTAAACCATCCACCCAAGAGAGTGAACCAAAGAAACCACCCAAGAGAGAGTGAGGGTATCACCGTGGAGTATTGCCGGAGAGATGGTCACTTGGTTGAGTTTTTGCTTTAGGAGGAAGAGGGATGCTAGGCGTCAAGTTGAGTTTGAGAAACCGTGACTTGTATCACCCACCACTTGGCATGTATGAGAGGGGTGTGCGGTCGGTTCGAGAGACAGGTTTGTTTGGGCCTAGAGGTAGAATGCCTCGAGAGAGCTAGGCCGCGATTTGTGAGACCTCGTGATGGTCGTGCTCAGCGTGTGGATGTTGATCCCGCTTTGGAAACTTTGAGTTTGACATGAGGAGAGCACCGCGCTTTGTTGCGCGTGGTGAGCACTTTCGGTAAGATGGGTCGGGGATGTTTGTTTTGCCTAACGCCTATCTTGGGCAAGATGGTCAACACCGGTATTCCTCCAAGTTTACTAACCCCGGTGTTGTGCCATTTGCTCATCCCATGTACTATTGTTGATGCGAGGATGGGAGGTTGGAGACCATGTGGTGATAGACTCGGGCCGCCACGGCACATGACGAAGCAACTTCGAGTTGGTTTTCCGGCCTCACCCCATGAAGAGTAAGGAGTTCATCACTTTCGGGGGATAACAACAGAGGAAAGATTGTGTCTCGAGGATCAATCGGGGATCAATGAGCATTTTGTGCTCAGGGCGTAGCACTCGTCTCCAACCTCCACTTCAATTTGTTGTCCGTCTCTCGGCTCATGGCGGATGGTTTTGAGGTACGATTCAAAGTTGGCGTTCCGAGTTTTGGATTCTCATGGTAATCTTATTTTATTGGATTGTGCCTTTTGGTCAAGTTTTTTTGAAATGACTTTTCTCGATCTTTTGGTACCTCTCGGTGCTTGGTGGCTCGGTCTTCTTCGGACTTGTGGAAGTGGCATAGGAGATTGGGACATTTGAGCTTTGACCTTCTTGCAAGGTTGAGTTCAATGGACCTCATCCGGGATTGCCTAAGCTCAAGTTTGAGAAAGACTTGGTTTGCCATCCCCAATATTAAGCCACGGGAAAATGGTAGCCGCTTCTCACCCTCCAGTTAACGGATCATGACCTCACGACCCGGAGAGATTTTACACATGGACCTTGTTGGTCCATCTCGGGTCCGGTCTTACGGTGGGAAGTGGTACTTGTTTAGTGATCGTGGATGACTTTTCGAGGTATTCATGGGTCTTTTCATGGAAAGCAAGGATGAAGCATTTGGTTTTGCACGAGATTTGATTTTGAGGTTGCGGACCGAAGTTGACGGATACCGCCATTCGAGCTATACTGCGGTGACAATGGCCTGAGAATTCAAAAACACTCGGTTCGAAACCTTTTGTACTAACCATGGTCTCGAGCACCGGTTCTCTAGTCCTTATGTGCCTCAGCGAGAATGGAATTGTTGAGAGGAAGAACCGACGCTTGTGGAGATGGCGAGGACCATGCTCGATGAACACAAGACTCAGGAGGTAAATCGGCTAAGGCAATCAACACGGCGTGCCATGTCTCCAACCGCGTTTTCCTTGAGCTTTCACCAAGAAGACATCATATGAGCTGCGGTTTGGGAAATTGCCCAAGGTAAGCCACTTCCGTGTGTTTGGATGCAAGTGCTTCATCCTCAAGCAAGGTAATCTCGACAAGTTTGAGTCTCGATCAGGTGATGGCATCTTTCTTGGCTATGCTTTACACTCACATGCATCTGAGTTCTTAATCTTGAGACTAACCGCGTTGTAGAGACATGTGAGGTTACCTTCGATGAGGCTAGCGCCTTGTTCCTCTTACGTATTTGAGTGTGCGGGGAAAGGAGGAGATGGGGCGGAGCATCTTTGTGGAGGAGGAGAGCAGAAGATGTTGGGCTGGGGTGATCCCGGCGACTCCACCGCTTGCCCGATTGACCTGCGGCGGCGACGGCGCTCCGCGGATCGAGACCCTACTACCACTACTTCACGGGGTCCCGTGGAGCATCCCCCCTCGGCCGAGCCAGGTGTACACGAGGAGGCCCCTCTCCGTCGAGGGGAGGCGACATCTTCGGCGCCGCGCGCCTCAAGACATTCAGCGTCGCCACCCTCGGGAGACCATGATTGGAGGGCTCAATCAAAGGGTAACTTCGCTCCAAATCCTATGCCATGTGTCATTTTGCTCATTCCGCTTTTGTTTCCACTCTTGAGCCCAAAGATGTTGACACGCTTTATCGATTCGGATTGGGTCAATGCCATGCATGAGGAGTTGCAAAACTTTGAGAGAAACCAAGTGCGGGTTTTAGTGCCACCCCCTGGCGAAAGTGTCATCCCATAGGTACCAAGTGGGTGTTTAAGAACAAAGCAGAGTAAGGATGGGGTGGTTGTGAGAAACAAAGCCAGATTAGTTGCCCGGGGGTTTTGTCGAAAAGAGGGAATAGACTATGAAGAAACCTTTGCTCCCGTGAGCTTCGCATAGAAGCCATTAGGATTTTGCTTGCTTTTGCAGCCTCAAAGGGTTTTTTAAGCTATACCACGGATGGATGTCAAGAGTGCTTTCCTAAATGGGTTCATTGAGGAGGAGGTGTATGTGAGGCAACCTCCGTGGTTTGTGAATCCCAAACGACTGAGACTATGTGTACAAGTTGCACAAAAGCCCCATGCGGTTTAAAACAAGCCCCCGAGGCGTGGTATGAGAGGTTGAAAGCTTTTCTCTTAGGTAAGGGGTTCGTGATGGGGACCGTAGACAAGACCTCGCTTTTACGCTTAGAAAAGGCAATGACATTCTTCTCGCTTCGGATATATGTGGATGATATCATCTTTGGTGGCTCTTCCCACGCCTTGGTGTCTAGTTTTGCGTAGATGATGAGCGGGGAATTTGAGATGAGCATGATGGGCGAGTTGACCTACTTCCTTGGACTCCAAATCAAGCAAACCAAGGACGGGATCTTCGTACACCGGGGCAGAGTACACGAAGGACATCATCCGCAAGTTTCACATGGGTGAGGCCAAGCCTCTTTCGATGCCCATGTCGGCGGCGACAACCACGGGCGAGGATAAGGATGGAGCCGTGGACCAAAGGGAGTTCGGAGGCATGATTGGCTCAACTGGCGTACGGCGGCAACACGCCCGACATCCGGTTCTTGGTTTGCCTCTGCTGGCGTTTTCGGTCTTCACCCGCGCACCTCTCACCTTGAGCGTGAAGAGGATCTTGGTACTTGCGGTTTACTCACGAGTTTGGCCTTTGGTACTCGGCCTCTTCTACCCTCTCACGATTAGTTACTCGATTCGATTATCTTTGGTGATGGTATGCATAGAAAATCTACCTCACGGTACTTGTCGGTTTCTTGGTACTTCTCTAGTGTCTTGGTAGATCTCATAAACGATGCGGGTGTTAAACTCGGTCGGCCGGTTGAGGCGGGTATGTAGGCTTTGCAGCTTGTTGTTCCCGGCTCGTGGATGGTTGCCACTTTGAGAGACTTTGGCTTGAGTTACTCGTGTACCTTTGTTGTGTGATAGCATGGGAGCCGTGAGTGTTGCCAAAAACCACGTCCTTCACTCCCGGACCAAACACATAGAGGTGAGGTACCACTTCTTGAGAGATCACCGGGGAGAAAGGGGATATAGATGTCCAAATGTGTACACGAACAACAGATTGCGGACATTTTCACAAAACCACTAGACCAAGTCCGTTTTGCTTTCGGCTTAGGTAAGGGGAGTTGGGTGTTTGCTACCCCTTTTGAGGGGAAGCTTTGTAGTTGATGTACATTTGTAGTTTTAGTTTTGTTTTTGCACTTTTGTATCATACGTGCATAATATGAGCTTCACTTTTATATTGACTTGAATGAGGTTGTGCTCTTAGTAGTATCTATATGTCGGTGCCTTTAGCTTTAGCTCTTTTTTAATCATGTGATGTATGTTATGAGCTGAGCAACCTTTTTTTCGACATGTGAACTTGCTTAATGAATGATGAAATCAATTTCTTGGTTCACCTTTGAGCTAGCTTCTATCATGAGTAGGATGTTGAGATCCTTTGAGCTTTCATGTGTATACTTGGTGGCTATGTCTCATGCCTTGATTCATTCACTTGCTTAGATTTTCTTGATAATACCTTGCTAAAACTTGAAATCTAAGTGAAGTGATGAAAAGATCGAGTCGGTCCATTTTGCCACACTTTGAAGTTTGAGGCCGCTTTCACTTGCACTCTTGAATGAACTTGGACTTCATTGTGTTTGACCCGCACCATTGTCTTAAGCTAATCATTGCTCACGCATAGGCTTGACATGGTTGATTAGTAAGGCAAGGCAAATGTGGATAACCACTTTCGCATGCTCTTTTATACCTTGTGAACATTTGCAACTCGAATAAAAATGAAAATCACAAGTGTATGGAAAGATCTCTAGCATGATGTGTGAACTTGTCTTGGGGTAGTCTACTCGGTTTACATGTTTTAAGCACTTAGTTGATCTCCTACCTATTTGTGCTAGGTGCTATGTTTAATGGTGAACCTCCTCTTTTGCAAAATGATTAAAATTTGCTCAAATGCTAAGTGTCATATTTCATATCACTTGATTAGCTTGAGCTCTTGCTAGCACTTGTACTTTGTTGCTATGGTACCATTTTGAGCACTCTCTCATTCAGTTGAATATAATCTTGAAGCTTTGCATTGTATCATATTGCATTTCATAGCTTGATTAGTGCATTTGCCAACAAGGGGAGAAAGTTTCAAAGGCGGTGGCGCATTTTTTCCGGGGGAGTAGCACTTTGAGCTAGATGTGTTGAGCCTTTTGCCTCCTGTCTTGAGGGTCTAGGCGTGTGTGTGTGAAAGTAATTGCTTTGGAGCTAGCTAGTGGTGTTGAGCCTTGTTCTACCTCTTCTTGAGGGCTAGCGGTTGGTTTAACTTGGTTGTGTCGAGCCTTTTGCCCATGTCTTTGGGAACCAAGCGTTTGCTCAAAAGTTTGCTATCCGATGATTTTGCCTTTAGCGTTTGTCAAGCTTGTGCTTACATGGATGTGCTATCTTCTACCTTCTTACGTCTTTGTGTTGAATGTTGACAATGCACTCATCAAGGGGGAGATTGCGAACACATGGTTGATTTAGGTCACATGTGTTTAGTTTTGTGATTGGTGATTGTCAACGTTCAACACTTTACCTCTATTTTCTTTTATCCCTTATGCTTGGCTATGTTCACCAAGACACGTGGAGTGTGTCGAAGGCGTATCTCTTGGTTCGTGTTATGCGGGTGTGGTGCTTTCGGGAGATGGTAGGCGACGGCGAGGTGAAGGGGCCAAGGAGGGCGTGCGGGCGGCCGGACCTTGGGAGGTGAAGGGCCGGGCCGTGAGGCTTGGACCGAGGGACCGGAAGGGCCCGCCATGGTAGCCATGGTGGTGACACACGGGACATCGACAAATGCAAGAAGGGCGTGGCGGGACCGTGTCGATCGGGTCAAGGCGGCGTGCAAGCGGCAGGCGGGGGAGCTCGGGGCGACTTGGCGACTTTCGGGCGGTCAAGGCGGCGATAACACGCGTGTCGAGGTTTGGTGGTTTGCCCTCAAAACCATCGGCGCGGTTTTGGTGGTTTGGGCCTC
This sequence comes from Hyparrhenia diplandra, assembly GCA_015847255.1. NCBI lineage: Eukaryota > Viridiplantae > Streptophyta > Magnoliopsida > Poales > Poaceae > Hyparrhenia > Hyparrhenia diplandra. The sequence goes on along the minus strand of JADLZK010001374.1, from coordinate 1,369 downwards.
AAAACCATCGGCGGCGGGTTTCGCGGGTTTGGGCCTCAAAACCGAGGCGGATGTTCGGTGGGCGGAAGGGCGGCCGCGTGGCGGCATCGGTGAAAGTCTCTAGTTTGATTTTGGCTAATTGATGAAACCTAGGACTAACCTCTATGCTAAGTGGTTGAATTAGTTGAGGTGGTTCTAGCAAAGTGATCATGGTGGATGGGCGATGGCGATCCAAAAGATTGATCAAGTGCTCGTGTTTTGAAAAAGAAAGAGAAAACCAAAATCCTATGGGCTCAAGGCAAAGGTATAAAATAGGATTTTTTGTTTTGCGGTCAAAGACGCAATAGAGTGCGTGTCGGATTTAGGATAGATAACCCGTTACTATAAAGAGGGGAAATCTTTAATTGCAATGGTTATCTAGTGCCACTAAGTGTGAGTCTCATTTACATATACATTTTAGTTTAGCGGCGCGGTGAGATGCCACCAAAAATAATCCCGGAAAATTTATTTGTGAAAAGCTAACCTAAGTGCACAATTTATTTTGGAATATATTTGTGAAGTTAGCACTTAAAAAGAAATAAAATGAAAGAAGAAAGGAGATACTCTTGGAATTTCCTTTTCACCTAGCATTTATTTCCAGCAAGGCTTCTCTGCTTGGGAGCCTCTGCTCGTCGGCTGTGCTTGAGACAGAGAGGGTCTCCCTAGAATAAAAATCCTACCCGAGCTGGAAATTCTGCCGTCGCTGCTTCCATCGTGTTGAGAGAGAGGCGCTGCATGCTGGTCCTTTGTTTCATCGTGAGAGGCCAGGCCCACCTTGCATGCATGCATTTGACTTCTCCCATTTGCTCCTAGCGTCTCGTTGGGCAGAGCTGTGCATGCTGTGTATTTTTGGCCGGTCCACCTTGCATGCAAGCCAGGGAAGAGGAGAAAGGAGTGGCCCTGCCCTGCTGCGTTGTGTGCGTTGTCGATCTCCTAGTGGGCACTGTTTCAAGTGCTGCTGCATGCCTTGACTCTAGGAGGTTTAGCTCGTGGTGACTGCTGCATGGGGCCGCATTCCCAGCTGGCCCGCACGGCAGCTGCTAAGTGGACGCCAGTAAAAGGAGGGAGGTGCGTGGAGGGCTTGTGCTGCGATGTTTTTCTTTCTGTTGCCCGCCGCTCGTCCATCAGTCTTGGGGCCCCCGTGTCAGCTTTTGGAAACTGGAGAGAGGCATTTGCTGTGGCGTTTGCTACTCGTCCATTTGACTCCGGTGCTCTGCCCGTTGCGGTTGGGCTGGACCCATGCGTCAGATAGCAAAAGGCAGCCGTTGGTGTTTCTGCCCGTTGGTGGGCAGCTCCGGGGCTGTGCGTGTGAGAGGCCCGGGTGGGGATTAGGCAGGGGCCACCTTCTTCC